>QRFJ01001296.1:446478-589620 GCA_006176705.1 Cocos nucifera | reverse complement strand
CTCTGGAGAGATACTTAGGTTATTATTCAGAGGAAGTAGAAGAAAAGTTCCTCATAGGTAATGGGCTCATGGTGATGATCCCAAAACCTACAACGAGGCGATATCAGATATCGACTCCGAGAAATGGCTAGAGGCAATGCAGTCAGAAATTGACTCGATGCACTCAAACCAAGTCTGGACCTTGGTAGATCCACCAGAAGGTATAGTACCTATTGGGTGTAAATGGATCTTCAAGAGAAAGATTGGTGCAGATGGAATGTGGAGACATTCAAGGCTAGACTAGTGGCAAAAGGTTATAGTCAACGCGAAGGCATTGACTATCAGGATACCTTTTCCCAGTGGCTATGCTAAAATCCATCCCACATTGCTTGCCTGTTGCAGCCTATTTCGATTATGAAATATGGCAAATGGACGTGAAAATGGCATTCTTAAATGGATATCTTGAGGAAGATATCTATATGGAACAGCCGCTAGGTTTCACATCCAGTGATACTGATCACAAGGTTTGCAAGCTGCAAAGGTCCATATATGGACTTAAGCAAGCATCTCGGAGCTGGAACACTCATTTCAATGATGTGATCAAAAAGTTTGGTTTCATCAAAAATGAAGAGGAACCATGTGTTTTCAAAAAGGTCAGTGGGAGCGCTGTTGTCTTCCTCGTATTGTACGTGGATGACATCCTCCTTATTGGGAATGATATTCCCATGTTGACCACAGTCAAAATATGGTTGTCCAAGGAATTCTCCATGAAAGACCTAGGTGAAGCATCCTTTATTCTAGGAATTAAGGTCTATAGGGATAGACCGAATAGGATGCTAGGACTTTCACAGAAGATGTACATAGAGGAAGTACTAAAGAGGTTTAGTATGGAAAACTCTAAGAGGGGATTAATACCCTTCAGACATGGTATTCATCTTTCCAAGAAGATGTGCCCAGCACACCTGAGGAAATAGAACGCATGAGCAAGATCCCTTATGCTTCTGCAATAGGGAGCCTCATGTATGCCATGCTATGTACACGACCTGATATAGCCCATGCTGTGAGTGTCACAAGCAGATATCAGTCAAATCCAGGTGAAGAACACTGGACTTCTGTGAAATGTATCCTTAAGTACTTGAGAAGAACTAAGGATATGATGTTGGTCTTTGGTAATGGAGAACTCCAAGTCCAGGGATACACAGACTCGGATTTCATGTCCGATATAGATGATCGAAAGTCGACATCTGGAGTCTGTTTGTGTGCAATGGTGGTGCTGTCAGCTGGAAGAGTTCCAAGCAAACTGTGATAGCAGATTCCACCATGGAAGCAGAATATATCGCTGCATCAAAGCTGCAAAGGAAGCATTCTGGTATAAAAAAGTTTGCTGTAGAAATTCAGAGTAATGCCATCAGATGCCATTCCTCTATACTACGACAATAATGGTGCCATAGCCCTTGCTAAGGAGCCTGAGGTCTCACCAGAAATCCTAAGCACATTGAGCGGCGATACCACCTCATCCGCGATTACCTCGAGAAGGGTTACGTTGAGGTCAAGAGAGTCAACTCCATGCAGATAATGTGGCAGACCCACTTACAAAGCCGTTGGGCCAGCAGAAGATCGAAGCCCACCTTGAGAAGATGGGACTTAGACTTGTAGCCAATTGGCTTTAGGTCAAGTGGGAAGATTGTTAGATATATGTGCCCTAGAAGCCAGAATTGGCTGACACTTGTAATACACTTCTAGGGGCAAAATTATAATTTTGACTATAATCAATAAAATGGATTATTTTCTATCATATGTGTATTTAGTGTCTGTGATACATCCTTTGAGTTAATGGTAATGATAATTCATATTTTCAAGAGTTGAAAATTTAAGACATGAATAATCATTATTAACTCATAAAACTGCTCCCGACCATAGGATCATCACGAGGATGGTGATTGATCCTAGAAGGTTGGTGTACAATCGCTTCTCTTTAGTAGATGAGTCTTGAGTCTACGGTGTGGAGACACCGGAGCGAGAGTACAGATACTCGTTAGAGAACGAGGGCACTGAGCGTGACCACCTCGAGTAGTCATTAGGGAAGTCTACCTTCTCGTCAATGACTGACTCGATGCTGCAGTAGTGTGTCTGGTTCTTTGACCTGAGGTGCATCGGCAGTTCACCTTGAGGGTGTTATAGTTTGACTACACCATTACTCGATCTCCTAGCCATATGGAAATCCTGAGGTGTATGTTGGCTATAGTACATGTTCATTGTAGGAACTGGATTGCATCAATAAGGGAATCTATCTACCTCGGTGGATGAGGAGTAGCCCTATGATGATCATGAGAATCAAGTCCATAAGTCCATGGCCATGGTAGAGTGAAATAATAGAAAGAGTTTCTATTAAGATTTTCACATTGGATTCGAATCGAATGATTACATCATATGATGAGACTATTGGGTTTGACGAGTTCACCTTAACCCTAATCTGATCGGGGCTCAAGATAGAAGAACTTAATCACACAGGTAGCTGCACCAAGAGGTTCACATTCAGCTCTGATGGGTTGCCACCATATACTGCTAGGTGTCACTGGTGGATTTTGGGAGCAATTAGAATGATTTAGATGATCGATCATTCTAGCTGTAAATCGAATCAGAAGAGTTCTGATCCATCGAAAGGAGTTTCGATGATGTCGATGATAGAGATCATGACATATCCCATTACCATACAGAACTGAACCTAACTAGGTCACACAAATAAGGGTTTGGATCTGGTGATGTTATCAATTGAGCTAACCTAGTTCGATTGATTTGGATTAGATCCAATCAGGTTCAAGGTAATCGTGCTAGCACACGATTGAGCCTGACTTTCTCCTTCTATAATTTTTCTGATTCATCGCAATTGGGTCAAATTTGATTTGACTCATTTTTATATCTTGAATGAATTTATTTTTATCTAACTGGAATAAGTCTAGATTAGATTAATTATGAAAATTAAATTCATTCCTAGGTTAATTGGACTAGGGTCAATAGTTGACCCAATCGAGAGAATTAAGGGTTACGTGATCAAAATATTTTAAAATATTCTTTAGAAACTATTTTATTCTATTTTTTGGATATGTGATAGAGGATGAGTTCTATTTTGGGTGTAAAAAATTTTGTGATTTTTGGAGGTGCCTAGACTAGGTTTTGATAGACTTTGATTTGGATCAAACTCTTGAGGGAAGAGTCCTAAATGCACATGGACTCTTCCTTATCCTTTCATGCTGCCACCTTCTAGATGGATTTTTGGCATCAAAACTAGACAAAATCTAGGGTTTTTCATGAAGATCAGTTCCAAGAGTCCCAATGATCGAATTAATAAGGTTTTTGGTCAAAAATGGACTCTATATGGCGCTATGTCTTGTATAAGAACTCTTCTCACAAAATTGCCTCAATGTAATTTATTTTTTCCACACCCAAAGGAGCCTTTCCTCTGGTATACACTCACCCTCTATCCTCTCTCTCTCTTTTTTACATGCCTAAAATATTAGGCACAAATGTGAGTTGAAGGTCCAACATTTTTGGCACAAGATTCAGCATCTACGCGACGGTATTCGTGAGACGAACAGGCTGCCCTCAGAAGTTATTTTGAAGGCTTTTCAAATCAAATCCAGATCTAATTTTTATAAAAAAGATTCATTAGGAGAAGATGTTCACATCCTATTAGAGTAGATACTGGTAGAGGCCAGATGCATGCGTGGCTTCTTCCAGAACCTCAGGAATCAGTAGGATCATCGTAAGATAATTAGATTACCAAATTTGGTACTTAAAATTAAATCTAACTTAATTTTATTTTTAACTTTTAATATCAGATCCCTATAATCAAATTTGAGAAGTCTCATATCTGATTAGAATTTTAAAAAAAAAAATTAAAATATTTTATCAGATCAAATCAGATGTGAACGATCCTCTATCAAGAAAATAGGTTTTTCCTTCAGTTCAATTAAGGCAATAAGTTAGGGTGCCCAACACTTGGGTGCCCCCTCCTTTCTTCCAGCCATGGACCACCACAAATTGGTGCACAAAATCCTTCTTCTCCACCATAGAAAACCAGAGAAAAATTAGGGATTGGGCGGCAAGCATGGGAAGGAGTTTTGGTTTCTCAAAACTCTATCTCATAGAATTTTAAATCTAAACCAATTACCTTGTTTGACTAGATCCACAACTAATTGCCTTGAAAAAAAGAAAGGGGATGACCTTGGGCATGTGGGGACTCTTTTGGGATGTGAATAATTCATGTAAAACCAAGGAAGGGGTGTGGGGTTGGTGTGGAGACTCATATGGCGCAAGGGAAGGAAATTCTAGTCATACTAGGATTCCTATTTTGGCTTGATCCAGTATGGTTTCTCAAACCAAATTAAACTAAAAGCAAATTAATCCAATTAAATTAGATCCTAATCTAATTAAGAATCTAACTAAATTTGATTAAATTAGATTTAAATGTAAATTAATTTTTAATTAAATTAAAAATTAGGTTGACCCAAGTCCTAATTAAACTAGGAATAGTTCTTCCTTGCAATTGGCTTATCCAATAAACCAATTAAACTTGATCCAATCAAGTCCAAACCAAATCTAATTAAATCATATTTAATTAAATTAATTTAATTAATAATTAAATTAATCTTAATCTTCTGGCTTAATCAAATTGAGCTAATTAATAATCTAATTGCTAATCGATCCTCCTGCAACACTTGTACAAGATTAAACATCAATCATATTGATCGTTTAACCCTGAATGATTCTTAATTATTGATCAACCATCTAATCAAATTATGAATTCTAATGTGTGTGACCCCATAGGTTCGAATCGAAGCTAGTAGTATAGAAATAAATTTCTATACCAATCAAAGTGACCATCTAGCAATGGTACCCAATGGTCGGATAGGTCGAATGTGTAAAACAACATTCTTAGAACACATATGGATATAGTTTCCATATAATTCATCCCCTTGATCAAAATGCTTGTAGGACACCTCAGAGTTTAACTATAAACTCTGATCAGGCTATCCATATTGTATTTTAAAATACCAAATCCATCTCATGGATTATCCTAGCCAAGGTTTTGCTATATTGAAATACAATGATGCATTCTTCTCTAACTCATAGAGTGGTCAATCCCATCTTGATCACATATTGACTTTGTAAGTACTTGACTGTATCCAAAAATTTTTTATTATTAAATTAAAAATTTAGTTAGTTCGATATCAAAGCACAGTGAGTTGCTTGTAAGCCACTGAGGTGATCTCAGCTCTAAGGGATACTTATACCTATATCCCATTAGAGACATTCTCGATAGTAGAATTCTTTGAAGTTGATCATGTTCAATGATGATGTACCCTTACATCTTACCTGTATGCCATACCTGTATCTCTATACTTCTTGGTTAAGAGGATAATGAATCTATATGGTACACAGTGACCTATGCTCGATAGATGCTGTCGTTCTAATTAACAATCTATCATTTAGTCGGGAATAGTTTTAAGGACTAATCGATAAATCATCTCTTTATCAAAACTAAATAGTCCTAAAGACTTCATCACAATAATAGAGTTTGTTAGAAGATGTAAACACTATGATGAAAAAAGTTAAAATATTATTTTATTTATTAATAAATCATTTATAATTATAATATGGCTCAGCCATCAACAGACTAATGATTGACTTCGGGACACATTTTCCAATATGAATGAGCAAGATCCATTATGCTTTGGCATTAGAGAGCCTCATGTATGCCATGCTATGTACACGACCTAATATTGTACATGTTGTGAGTGTCACGAGCAGATATTAATCGAATCTAGGCAAAGAGCACTGGACTTCTATGAAGTGTATCTTTAAGTACTTAAGAAGAACTAAGGATATGTTTCTGATCTTTGATAACAGAGAACTCCAGGTCTAAGGGTATATAGACTTGGACTTTATGTCTGATACGGATGATTGAAAGTTGACATCTGAAAGTTTGTTTGTATGCAATGGTGGTGTAGTTAGCCAAAAGAGTTCCAAGCAGACCATGATCGCAGACTCCACCATAGAAGCTGAGTACATCGCTGCATTGGAAGCCGCAAAAAAAGCATTCTAGTATAAGAAGTTTACCGCAGAGCTTAGAGAGATGCCATCAAATGCCGTTCATCTATACTACGATAATAATAGTATCATAGCCCTAGCTAAGGAGCCGAGGTCTCACCAAAAGTTGAAGTATATCGAGCGGCAATATTACCTCATCTATGATTACCTCAAGAAGGGTTATATCGAAGTCAAGAGAGTCGACACTGCAGATAATGCAGCTAATCTGCTAACAAAATCATTGAGCCAGCAGAAGATCGAAGCCCACCTTGAGAAGATAGACTTAGATTTGTAGCCAATTAGCTTTAGGTCAAGTAAGAGTTTATCAAACGAGTTTCCTAGAAGCCAGATTGGCTGACACTTGTAATACACTTTCTAGAGGCATTTTTATAATTTTAACTTAAAAATTAATAAAAGATTATTTTCTATCATATTATGTATATATAGTGTCGGTAATACATCCTTTGAGTTAATGAAATGCTAATACATATTTTGAAGAGTTGAAAATTAAAGACATGTATTTTCATAATTAACTCATAAACTGCTTTCGATCGTAGGATCATTGTGAGGATGGTGATTGATCTGGAAGATTGATATATGATTGCTTTCTTAGGATAGATGAGTCTTGAGTGTATGATGTGGAGAAACCAGAGCGAGAGTATAGGTACTTATTAGAGAATAAGGGCACTGAGCATGACCACCTTGAGCAGTCATAAGAAAGTCTATCTTCTCATCAATGATTGAGCTCGATGCTGCAGTTGTGTGTCTGATTCTTAAACCTGAGGTGCATCGGCATTTTTTCTTTGAGTGTGTTATAGTTTGACCACACTATAACTCCTAGTTATTCAGAATCCTGAAGTATATGTTGACTATAGCATGTTCATTGTAGGAACTGGTTCGCACCAAGATGGCATCTATTAACCTCGGTAGAGGAGTAGTCCTATGATGATCATGAGATCGAGTTATTAAGCCCATGGCCATGGTAGTGTGATATAATAAAAAAGAGTTTTTTATTAGTGATGCATTCTAATCTATCACTATGAAAAATGCACCAGTCGATCAAGTAATAAAGTGTATGAGTAGAGTATCGTACCTAGAGAATTAGAAAATAAGTACTACAAAATTCTTTCCCAAACTTTATTTAGAGAGTCAATTTATAAGAAATAAAGAAAATAAGAATAAATAAAAAATAATTAACAAATTGTAAGAAGATAAAGAGGGTATAATTATTAGGGTTGAATTTAAGAGCAATAGATTACTAAGATAATTAGTTCACCAACTCATTCAATACAATATTTAGATAATTTGGTTAATTTTGCTTCATGTGATGATGAAGTCTCCTAGGATATTCACTATCCTTTGATCTAGGCATAGCAAAACTACCAATATTTATTAACTATCCTTTGGTCTAGGCATAATTTAAATAAATACTGATGCATTAATCTCTACGAAACCCTCTAATTAAAATACACTGCATCCAAAGCGCACTAAAATTTCTGCATGTATATGAATCTTAATTCGATTCAAAATACAAGATATATAAATCAAGAAGCAATAACATAGACGTATTGGAAAATATGTAGGGTTTTATGCATGAATTTTAAAATATTTTTGAAAAATAATGCAGCGGAACATGTAGATTAAACCATTTAATCTATAAATGCATTTAATCTAATTACCAAATCATATATCTAGGACCTATAATATATCATAATGCATTCTAAATCTAAAAATAAAATGATTTGGTATTGATCAAATTAGTACCCTAGATCTAGAATGATTCTAGATATGAAACCTAGATCACATCTAGGTGAGAGTAGAGATCAAATCTCTTATCTTGCATGGGTTGAGAACTCTATGGTTGATTTTTATTTTTTTCTTTGGAGCCGCACATGCATCCAATCTCTACAAGTGATCCACAAGAGGCTACAAACGAAGATCTGCTCAAAGTGTTAGCTTCTCATGGATCTCTCCATATGGTTAATTTAAATTTTATTCTTTGGATCTTTTGGATACTCAAAGAGATGAAGAATATGAGGAGGATTAAGGAAGAAATCCAACCTTTGGATCTCCCAAAAATCAAAAATAAAATACATTAGAAAAGGGTCCTAATAGAAGATAATGCTTCTCTTTCAGGACATCGATGATTGATGTCTTGAAAATATCCTTATGCAAGCACAAGGGAAGACATTCTCCCCTAGACTTTTATCATGTTTCTAGATCTCACGCTCTCTAATTTTTCTCATAGAAAAATCTTACAAAATATGGAGAAGAAGGATTCTCAAATAAATCCTAAGAGAAGACCTTCTCTTCTTCTTCTCTCATCAGGACATGATCAAATCATATCCAAAAAGATCACAATACCCCAACACCTTGGAGCACAGATCCCCACACCCTCTTCCTCTCTCTCTCTTAGATCTTATCATATAAAAATTACATAAAATAAATAAGAGAAAAGTACTTAGATGTAAAATAAAGAGAAGACAATCTTTTTTTACCTTTATCCCTTCAAGACATCAATATTTGATGTCTTGATGAAGACCTTTTCTTCAAGGAACTTGGAGCCTCATACCTCCATTCCTTCTCCTCCTTTTCTTTTGGTTCTTCCATGAATTTTTTAGAATTTTTCATATCCAAAAACACCTTGTAAGAGGTGCCCCAATTAGATTAGGAAGACTAGGTCAAACCTAGTCTTACATGGACTCTATGGAGGAATTTTAAGAGGTGTCCAACTCTTGGATGCCTCTCCCCTTATCTTTTAGGTATGAAGATTAGAAAACCACATAAAAAACCAAAGAAAATAAGTGCATTAAAGAAAAAGTGGCATGAAGAAAAAATTCCATAAGGAAAGGAGGTGTTTTGGAGAATTGGGACTCTTTCAAAAAAAATAAAACCAAACCACTTACAAAATTTGATCAAATCAAATTTTAATTAATCTCTTCAGATATTTGGTGCATGGAGAAGCTCTTATTGGCATAGAAAACATTACATAAAGATCTAGAAATAAAATATGAATGTTGATTTTTATTGGTGTAAGGAAAGAGTGAGAGTCCCATTCCAAATGGGACTCTTCTTGTTTGACTAGGTCAAAACTATTTTGAACCTGATTTAAACCAAATTAAATGTAACCTAATTATAGGTGATCCAAGTCCAACTAAGAATATAATTAAGTTAGACATAAATCATATTTAAATCTGATTTAAATCCTAACTCAATTAGAAATTAGGTGCACTCAAATCCTAGTCCAACTAGGAATTATTTTTCACTTGCAATTGGCTTATCCAATAAACCAATTAAACTTAATCTGATTAAGTCCAAATCAATTTTAATTGAATCTAATTTAATTAGAATTAATCTTAGTCCAAATGCTCAATCAAATTGAGCCAATTAGCAATCCAATTGCTAATCGATCCTCCTACAATACTTGCATTAGGTCAAACATCAATCGCATTGAATGTTTGACCTTAGAATGATTTTGAATCATTGATTAACCATTTGATTATATTACAATCACTTATGTATATGACCCTATAGATTCGAATCTAAGCTAGTAGTATAGTAATCAATTTCTGTACCAATCAAAGTAAGCATCTAGCAATGGTTTCCGACATCCGGATAGGTCGAATGTATGCAAAGCAACATTCTTAGAACCCTAGCCCATGGTTATCGTATAATTCATTTCTTTAACCAATAATGCTCAAGATGACTTTCAGCATGCTGTCAATCACTCATACAAGTCATCTCTATTATGTTTCATAATTTTGCTAATCCTATGACTCCTCATGAGGATTACCCAGGTCTAGATTTGCTAAATTGAAACACGAGATATTCTATTCCTAAAGCTAATCAGGAGTAGTCAATCCTATCTTGACTCACACACTGACTTCACAAGTACTTGACTATATCCAAAAATCTTTCGAACCTATATTAGAAATATAGGTAGTCCGACATTAAAGTATAGTGAGTTGCTTGCAAGTCACCATGGTGATCTCAGGTCAAAGGGACACTTATATCCATTGGCCTTAGCTAGCTACTCTTGATAGTAGAGTGCTACATTGGTCACGTTCAGTCCAGATATACTCCTACATCTCATCTGAATGCCATACCAGTGTCTCCACACCATTTGGTTATGAGGACAACCAATGCATATGGCATACAGCAACCTACATTCGATAAGTTATCATCCTTATTAATAACTTATAATTTGATCATGAACTATTTAAGAACCATCCGATAAATCCTCCTTTATCGATTGATTATGGTTCTAAGGACTTTACCATAATTTAGAAGTTCATTTAAGAAAGATAAAACTTTTATGATAAATTAGCCAAATAACTATTATTATTAGATAATTCATATATTATTTTCAATCATCTATGGCTTAGATGATTGACTTTAGGACACATTTTCCAACAACTCCCACTTGGACTAAAGCCAATCAAAATGATATCAAATATTCTATCTTCCACTTGAGTCCGTAGAACTCCTTAGTTTCAAGGCCTTAGCAAATGAGTCAGTCAAGTTCTCCTTTTCCATCAATCTTTCAAAGATCGACGTTATCCTGATCTAAAATTAAAGATGATAGCAATACAGAATATGCTGGTCCTTTGTCTTTTTAGCCTGAGCTATGGCTCCAGTGCTATAATAGGACTGAACCATCGGTGGAGGGTGCCACTCCCAACTTGCTAATCAACCTTAGTAACTACACAGCTTACATGGCAGCATCATATCCCATAATGTACTCTACATCAGTAGCTGAATAGGCTAAACTATCCTGCTTGGAACCTTTCTAGCAAATTGCTCTTGCAATTAGGGTATGATCTGACATTCTCTTACTGTCATCCGATTCTGACTGAAATTAAAACATCCACATATTTTAAGTCAGTATTTCTATATTTGAGCCACTGGATCTTAGTATTTTTTAAATACTTAGGGATTGTCTATACAATCTTTCAGTGATTCTTACTTAGATCAGACTGGTATCTACTCACTATCATTAGTGAATATATCATACCTAATTTTGAACATCTAGAAATTAGATGACAATCAGACCTTTATTTCTTGCAATGCTGGAATGCCATTTTCGATTAAGAGAACTTCATCTATAGACAACACAAGAAATAACACTATAGAATATTTTGTGCAATTATAAATGCAGGGTTTATCTTTGTTCATAACAAAGACATACATTCAAAACGTATGTTCAAAAATTGAGATAATAGCCAAATGGACTTTATAGGTCTTTACCTTCCTATCTGTGCTACTCTGATCCTTTTAAAAATTCATTCACACCTAATGGATTTTATTCCTTTAGGTGAATTAACTAGTGTCCATACACTATTGATTTTCATAGACTTCAATTCGGATTATGTGGCTCCAAGCCACTTCTTATAGTCAGACCACTGCATTGTATCCCTATAGGTGATCGAATCCTTGTTGTTCTCATCAAGCTCAATAGGATCACCATCCCGAACCTAGATACTGAAGTATCTATCTGACTAACGTGGTACTCTACCTGATCTCCTTAAAGGTGATATTTTAATGGTTTTTGAATTTGATCTGATCAAATATGATTTTATAGGTTAACTAGATTATGTCGATTTATTTTCTACCAGTCAAACTTTTCAATATTTAACTTGATAAGCATCAGTTCCTTCTCTCTAAGGAACTTCTTTTGAAAAAGGAATGCCCTTCTACTGATGAACATCTTATGTTCTTCAGTATGGTAGCACTAATAACCCTGAAACACCTATTGGATCATGATCCAAGTTTATCTGTATGCAAACCTTTGACATAAGCCAATCAACTCCAAACCTGAAGGTGAGAGAGTTTAGGTCTATGCCTGATCTATATCCTATATGGATTCTTTACAATAGATTTACTCGGTATATTTTCAGAGTAAAATAAGTAGTCACAAAAGCATAATCCTAAAATAGGTAGATAAGTGAACCCTATCAAGGATTGAACCATATCTAACAAAGTTCAACTTCTTCTTTTAGATGCACTATATTTCGAAAAAAAATTCACTGAGAGAGAATCCTACTCTCTCCTAGATATGTCATAAACTTACTGGATAAGTATTCACCACTTCGATCTGATCGAAGAGTTTTAATATCTTTTCTAGTTTGTTTTTCTATTTCATTATTGAATCATTTGAATATTTCAAATGATTCAAGTCAGACACACCCATACCTAGAAAGATCATCTATAATGAAATATTAATATCTTTCTTTGGCACTTAAGTTCATAGGTATATATACATCGCTATGTATGAGACATTGAAATTTATCAGCTCCTTTACCTTTTTCAGTAAAAGATGACTTTGTCATCTTCTCAAGAAGACAAGACTCACAGGCTATTAATGATTCACAATCATTGATGTCGAGGTTTTCCTTTTAAGCTAATATATTTATCCTATTCTTATCAAGATGACTAAGCCTATAATACCAAAGATAGACATCCATGGCATAATCTGACTTCAGTATTTATTAAATGTATACATTATACTTAACGAACTATATAAATATTAAATATTATTTTTATTATCCATGTATTATTGTAATATTATTTATAATAATATCACTACAATCTTCTTTATTGATAAATGATAACCATCTCTGACCAAAAGGCCAACAGAGATCACATGTATCATAAACAATGGATAGTGGTGATAATCACTCAAAATGACATCTTTCGAAAATAAGCTTGACAATTCCTAAGGCAAGAATTGGAACAAGACTTCCATACCCAACATTTAGATATTTCTCATCATTTTTAAATATTTCACTTATCTAAAATTCTTGCAACAAATTATATAGGACTACTAGTATCCCATACCCAGGTAGCAGAATTATATACAAAAAAATTTCAAGGTGTTATCATATAACATCCTTGATGAGCAACACTTGTTCCTTTCTCTTGTTCAGCCTGTTATGGTCAAGGGAAGCAAGACAAGTCTTCTTCCTATGATCTTGCTTCTAATAATAGAAGCACCATACCTAATTTGGATCAATTTTAGACTAACTATTTTGATTGGGCTTAGAAGTCCCAGTGCGAACCCATTCATACTACTGAACCAAATTCAACTTTCGCTACTAATTATACAAGTTGGGTCCCATAAGTCGTCACTATCTAACAGTGATAGGAGCAATTAAGGTTTAGCCTTATTTTGAGAAAAGAGAACAGTAACTTAAGTATATAAATTATTTTAAGCCTAGGGACTTGGACATTAGTCTAAAGGTTCTCTCACTATTTTATTCAAATTGGTAGCCTCTACCTCCAATTTTGGAATTACCTTAATTTTCTAGTAGGTACTAGAATCCACATAGACTGCACACAAGCCCAACTATGGTTGGTCAACCCATGTACATCTAAGGATAAGTTAATAATCAATTGATTCTCCAAACAACTTTTAGTAATTTAATTTTGCTCTAGAAACCTAATCAGTAGGCTAGGGCCTCCACTGTAAGGATCCGATTAGGTCCAACCATTAACATGACTATACTTGGTGCATCTAACCAACGAATGATTAAGGCCAACTATGCTTGGTTAACCTAACCACCATTAGAGAGACACATTCAAGTCATCATATGATGAATGATAATTTTATTAGTCAACAAGTACCAGGCCTATGGGCCTCCTATGATTATTGCATTAATGGACCCATTATCAAACACCTTAATGGGAGGCTATGACTCAGTTATCTTCATAACTTTATCATTTTAAGGATCTAATAATTTTAGAAGATTTTAAACTATTTATGATTTATGGATAGAAAGGACATGGATCAATTTGCTTCCACTGACTTCACCAAGTTAAGTCCTCCCACTAACTTCTCAAGTCATTGATAAGGATTAGGATCAATATCGGTCCATGGATACCTAAATCAGTATTACTGATTTTCTATATGACATGGATTAGTACAAATTAATGAGAAACTTAATCAAGACCTGATTAACAATATTTGTAGGTAAGTGAGATCGATGGGTGGGTCTGCTAAGGCTTACCTTAGACACCATCAGAAATGGCCAGGTAAGCAGGTTGTCAATTAAAAACCACTGATCTGGGATGCCAAACTTATCTTAGACATCAATCAATTTATCAATTTTGATTTGGTTTGCCTAAAGACTTGGGCTCGTCCACTGAGCCATGATCAGTATCCATTTGTTAGATGTATGGACTTTGATCAACTACAACTATTGAAGTGATCTACAGAAATGACCTGATCCTAATAATTATTAATTAGGTTTGATTAATTTCTTAACTAAGTCCATATTTAATCTAACCTTAGGTCTAACCCAGTTAAGGACATGATCCAAGCTAACCCATTTTTTCTTAACCCATGTTTTATGAAATTATCTTAGGATCTTTAAATCACAAACCTGGATCCTAAATAATCACTTAATTCTTAATTATGTACAGAGCTTATGGGTTTAGGTTTATGAAATCTTAGAACTAATTTTTGACTTAATCATTTGAAATATTCTTAAATTGGTAAATAATTTACATTGAATTATATTCAGTATATGATTTTAGATTTGATTTATTTTAATATTTTGATCAAATCCTAGGGTTTCAAATCTGCGATTTTGCAAAAAGTAAGTTATTAATTTAAATTCTATAAAATAAATATCTCACATACATTCTAGATTCAAAATAAAATTATATATGAACGTATGCAATAAGAGGATCTAGATCTAAACATAAAATACATCATATGGATCAAATCATAAATTATTTAAAATTAGATTTAAAATTTAAAAATAAATTATAAACTATTTTAGATCTCATCTAATATATTTTTGATTTAGATTATTTAGGTCAGCACATACTAGGACAATCTCTCGACTATAAGGGATAAACCTTATAGCGGGACAACCTTATAATCAGTATGTATGACCTATCTTATTTAGATGTAATCTAAATAATCTAAAATAGATTTATATCTATTTAATTTTAAATTTAAAATCAAAAAATAAATCATAAAATTACTTAGATCATATCTAACTTATTCATGATTCAAGTATAGATCAGCGCATACTAGGACAACATCTCCACTATAAGGGGTAAACCTTACAGCAAGACAACCATATAATCAGTATGTGCGATAGAATTTTTTTTAAGATTTAATTTAATATAAATATGATCATGTTATAAATGAACCTAGATGCTCTGATATCACTATTGGAAAATACGTTAGGTTTCATGCATGAATTTCAAAATATTTTTGAAAAATAACACAGAGAAACATGCAGATTAAATCATTTAATCTACAAATCATGTAATCTAATTACTAAACCCTATATCTAGGACCTATAATATGTCATAATGCATTCTAAATTTGAAAATAAAAGGGTTTGATATTGATCAAATTAGTATCCAAGATCTAGAACGATTCTAGATCTGAAACCTAGATTATATCTAGGTGAGAGAAGAAATCAAATCTCTTATCTTGCATGGGTCGAGAAGTCCATGATTGATTTTTGTTGTTATCTTTAGAGTAGCATATGCATTTGACCTCTACAGGTGATCCACATGAGGCTACAATAAAATTGCAGGTTCGTCGAATGAAGATCTACTCGAAGTACTAGCTTCTTGCGGATTCCTCTGGATGGTTAATTTAAATTTTATTCTTAAGATCTCTTAGACACTCCAAAAGATGAAGAATATGAGAAGGATTAAGAGAGAAATTCAACCTTTGGATCTTCCAAAACTCAAAAATAAAATACATTAGAAAAGGATCCTAAGAGAAGACAAATTTTTTCTTTCAGGACATCGATAATTGATGTCCTGAAAACATCCTTATGCTAGGACAAGGAAGATCTTCTCCCCAAGACTTCTTTCATGTTTCTAGATCTCACGCTCTCCAATTTTTATCATAGAAAAATATTACAAAATATGGAGAAGAATGATTCTCAAATAAACCCTAAGAGAAGACCTTCTTCTCTTCTTCTTCTCTCATCAGGACATGATCAAATTATGTCAAAAAAGATCACTTGCCCCAACACCTTGGAGCATAGATCCCCATACCCTCTTTCTCTATCTCTTAGATTTTATCATATAAAAATTATGTAAAATAAATTAGAGAAAAGTACTTAAAATAAAAACAAAGAGAAGATATCTTCTCATACCTTTGTCTCTTCAAGACATCAACATTTGATGTCTTGATGAAGACCTTTTCTTCAAGAAACTTGGTACCCCAAACCTCCATGCCTTCTCCTCACTTTCTTTTGGTTTTTTTAAAATTTTTTTAGGATTTTTTACATCCAAAAATATCTTATAAGAGGTGCCCCAATTAGATAAGGAAGACTAGGTCAAACCTGGTCTTATATGGACTCTATGGAGGAGCTTTAGGAGGTGTCCAACTCTTGGATGCCTCCCTCCTTATTTTTTGGATGTGAAGATCAGGAAACCACATGAGAAACCAAAGAAAATAAGTGCATAAAAGAAAAAGAGGCATGGAGAAAAAATTTTATAAGGAAAGAAGGTGTTTTGGAGAATTAGGACCCTTTCAAAAGAAAACAAAACCAAACCACTTACCAAATTTGATCAAATCAAATTTTAATTAATCTCTTCAAATATTTAGTGCATGGAGAAGCTCTTATTAGGATGGAGAATATCACATAATTATTTAAAAATAAAATATGGGTGTTGACTTCTATTGGCGTAAGGAAGGAGTGAGAGTCCCAGTCCAATTGGGACTCTTCTTATTTGACTAGGTCAAAACTATTTTGAACTTAATTCAAATTAAATTAAATATAACCTAATTATGGGTGATCCTAGTCCAACTAAAAACTCAATTAAATTAGATTTAAATCATATTTAAATCTAATTTAAATCCTAACTCAATTGAAAATTAGGTGCACTCAAATCCTAGTCCAACTAGGAATTATTTTTTCCTAGCAATTGGCTTATCCAATAAATTTATTAAACTTAATCTAATTAAGCTCAAACCAATTTTAATTAAATCTAATTTAATTAGACTTGATCTTAATCTAAATACTCAATCAAATTGAGCCAATTAGCAACCTAATTGCTAATCAATCCTTTTGTAATACTTTCATTAGGTCAAACATCAATCGCATTGAATGTTTGACCTTAGAATAAATCTGAATCATCAATTAACCATTTGATTAGGTTAAAACCTCTTAGGTGTGTGACCCTATAGATTTTGAACCTAAGCTGGTAGCATAAAAATTAATTTTTATACCAATCAAAGTAACCATCTAGCAATAGTTTCCGACGTCCCGATAGGTCGAATGTATGCAAAGCAACATTCTTAGAATCCTAGCCCATGGTTACCGTATAATTCATCCCTTTGATCAATAATGCTCAAGACAACTTTGAGCATGCTATCAATCAATCACTCATATAAGTCATCTTTATTATGTTTCAAAATTTTGTGAATCCCATGACTCCTCATGAGGATTATCCTGGCTTAGGTTTTGCTAAATTGAAACACAATGAGACATTTTCTTCCCGAATCTAATTAGGAGTGGTCAATTCCATTGACTCACATATGAACTTCACAAGTACTTGACTATATCCAAAAATCTTTCGAACCTATATTAGAAATATAGGCAGTCCGATGCCAAAGTACAATGAGTTACTTACAAGTCACCTAGTGATCTCAGATCGGAGGAACACTTATACCCATTGGCCTTAGCTAGTTACTCTTGATAGTAGAGTACTACATTGATTATGTTTAGCATAGATGTACTCCTACATCTCATCTGGATGTCATTCTAGTATCTCCACACTACTTGATTATGAGGATAACCAATGTATTTGGCATACAACGATCTACACTCGATAAGTTATTATCCTTATTAATAACTTATCATTTGATTGTGAACTATTTAAGAATCATTCAATAAATTTTTCTTTATTGATTGATTATGGTTCTAAAAATTTTATTATGATTTAGGAGTTTATTTAAGAAAGATAGAACCTTTATGATGAACTAGCCAAATAACTATTATTATTAGATAATTCATATACTATTTCCAATCATCTAGGACTTAGATGATTGGCTTTAGGACACATCTCCCAACAAGACGTACTTGGTCCGTATTATCTATGTTCATCAAATCAATTAGAAGATGGCCAATAATCTAAAAGCATTAAGCATAGATTTATATACTTCTCATAAATAAAATAATACTAAAATTTAATTATTTTGAATATTGCATCAAAAAAGTGGCTACATCTTAAGCCTTAGTAAAGAAAATTTAGTTCATGATAAAAGGAACAAAAATTGCAAATAAAATAGAAAACATAAGAAAAACCAAATAAATAATTGCTTGTTGCTAAAATTGGTCATCCGTTGCTCTGCGCATGGAGAATTTGATGAAGGAGAGGAGAACTGCTTGCTTGATCTTGAAGAAATAAAAAAAATAAAGAAGAAATAAAGAAATAAAATAAAAAGATCACTCTAAACCTCTCCATGTTCCTCCCCTTGTATTCTATATTTTTCTATCCTAGGTTCTACTTTTTTTAATCAATAGCAGGCTTTAAATAGAGCAAAAGGTGGTCTTGGGTTAAAATCCCATTAAAATTGGGTTTAAAACTCTTGAAACCAGTCAAAGAGAGCCCTGGATCGATTCTGGCCATTGGATAGATATCAAATAGTCCAAAAATCTCTTAATTTTTTTTTTAAAACCCAGATCCAGTCAAAATCAATTCTGATAGTTGGATCAACTTCTAGATCATTTCTAGGCCATATGATCACATTTTGAAAGGCCTCCTGTAGCTTATTTAAAATTGGAATCAATTAGCAACCATCGAATCTTCATCGGGAGCTCGATACACCATCCATCAGCACCTTCTTCTCAGCCATCAGATCAAAATGCAGCCCCCTCAACCATTGGATCGAGCATTCATCTTGGGTAGACCACGCATGAGCCGAGCTTTGCGTAGACCATGCTAATTAACATCTGCTAATCAGATCACATGGAACCCTATGAAATCCTTGTTTCGCCCCTAGTTGGGTTACTATAGCGGCTCACGATGAGCTGCATGGTTTCATGATGTCAGCATGACATCATGCAGGCGATCGATTTAGTGGGCGGTCAGGTCGAGCTGAACTAGTTTGGTCTGGATTGATCGATTTTTATTTATTTTACTTATTATTATTTTTTCTTTTTTTGAAAATTGATATTGAGCTCATTTGAACTCTATTTTGCTTGAAATTTATTTTTTTTAATCAAAAAATTAAGATTTTTTATATTGATGGCCTTTTTTTCTACATAAGATTAATAAAAATATCAATTTTTATAAATAAAATAAATTATTTAATAATTTAATATTTTTATTAATATATTTTTAGCACTTATCACACCTCCTAACTTAGTCATTGCTGGTCCATTAGCAATGTATTATTTAATATTATTTCAGCATCATGTTTTAATAAGATCCTTCATCATAAAAGAATAAAGCTAGGATTAAAGATCAAAAAGTTTAGGAAGTACCACTAACTAAGTATTGAGTTTTAAAAGCAAATTTTGTAGTCAGTACAATCAGAAACTTTCTTAAAGTACATCTAAAGATCCATAACACTTGTGTTTATGATGGCTAACTTAGCATTTTGGTGTTAATTTAAAGAACAAAAGCATCTTCTCTTATCACCTATTTTGGTAAATTTTCTATACATTTTCAAGTTAAGCTCATGAATTAAGGTAGCTTTCACACTGCCTTCCTTTTTTATTTTTTTTTGTGCTGAGCATCCTGGCCTTTCCTCCACCATTTGATGTGAACCTCCATACTTGACTTAGGTGTAAAGCCCTAGTTATTAAGCTTCAGGCAATCCACATATATTCTATATTTTGCACTTTTATTTTAGATAGGTAGCTCTTTCGTTGAATTGAAGTTTTTTTGATTGGAATGTATATTAATTACTAATTTTTAGTGATAATTGAATCATCAATTGGCTTTATAATCAACATTTACTTTGTGTTGTTAGTATGCATGTGTAAATAGAAGTACTAATAGTCTTTAGGTGACCTAAGTAGGCTACTAAAAGATGACTAATTAATCTACTTCTTTAACTTTTTATATTCATTAGCAAATACTTCCAACCTTTTTTACTCCTCCTTGTCCATCTTGCTCAAGATTTTCTTTCTTGACACATGATTTTAAAAAGATTTATGTTTATTTTTTTTAAAAAAAATTCTACCCCCCAACTTATTCAACATCGTATCAATGAAAAAAGAAAAAGTAAAGGGTGTAATAAGGGATAGAAAAGAATACACCTGATTCAGTCCAGACTGGTTCTTTGAACTTTTTGCAAACTAGCTTGAGCTCTCCTTTTAATTTCTCTACAAAATTGAAAACACACACCAGAGCCATAAAAGAGCAATAAGAAACTATGGAATATAAAAGAAAAAGGATCAAAACTAAAAGAAAAGAAAATAATCCATCTAGTAGTTCTGATTTATAGTCTTTAGCTTGACTTTCTTGAAGCTCTAAGCTGGATTAATCTAATGCCACTTCAATAGGTATACTTATATTTTTAGCTGAACCCTCTTGTAATTGGACATTGCAAATTTCAATAGAGTCCTCAAACTTGCTTTCTAAAGAATACTCATGTATTGATTTATCAATAATATCAATTCAAAAATATTTTTTTTAGAATGTTTAATATCTTTAAAACCATTAAAGGTAACATGTTCATCTTGGGCTCTAAGAATTAATTTTTCTTATGGAACATCTATTAAAGCTCCTACAGTAGCTAAAAAGGGTCTCCTTAAGATAAGGGAAACATTAATGTCTTCTTCCATATCAAGCACAATAAAATCAATAGGAAAAATAAACTTCTTTACCTTTACCAAGATATCTTCCACTATACCTCTTGGATATTTGATGGATCTGTCAGCTTGCTGAGTGATAGTGGTTGGCTTCGATTCTCCTAAACCCAGCTTTCTGAAAATAGAGAAAGGCATGAGATTAATACTTGATTCTAAATCACATAAAATTTTATCAAAACTACAATCACCAATAATGCATGGATATTTTAGCTTTTATGGTAATTTATTTTGAAGTATTGCTGAGCACTCTTCATTCAAATTTATTCTCTTATGTTCCTTCAGTTTCTTCTTATTGGTTAGAATTTCTTTAAGAAACTTAGCATACCTGGGCATCAAAGTGATAGCATCTACAAAAGAAATATTAACATGTAAATTTTTTAAAATACTAAAAAAGTTAGAAAATTTCTTATCTGAATGTCGTAGTTATCTCTCTGGGAATGGTAGTGGTGGCACATAGGGCTTTATGTTTGGATTGGCAAACTTTATACTTAGAGACCATCCATCTACTGGTTATTTTAGTGACTGACAAATTTTGGTTGGCTATTTTGTAGTTTCTTCTTTAGTCTTTTTATCCTGATGCAGTTCCTTCAGCTCTTTACCACTTCTCAGTATGATAGGATTTATTTGCTTCCTTGGATTGGTCTCCATGTTGCTAGGCAAGGATCCCTATGGTCTCTCAGAGATTATTTTTGCCATTTGACTTATTTGCATCTCCAAGTTTTGAATTGCTGCTGCTTGGTCCTGCCTAAGCTTGATTTCCAGATTTTGTATAACTGCTTCTTAATTTTGTATGAATTTGGTTTCCAAGTTTCTTCATAGCTATTTCTTGATTTTGCATAAATTTAATTATCAGCTCCTCCATGTTGGGCTTCTTTTCAGATACTTGGAATCTCGAGGGTAGTTGCTATGCTACATTTTGATTACTTCATAAAAAGTTTAGATGCTACCTCCACCCTTAGTTGTATGTGTTGGAGTAGAGATTGTTTTGCTGAGACATGAAAAAATTACCAAGATAGTTAGCTATATCAGGGGCTTTAGTAAAGGGATTACCTATTTGGTAATTGCTTGTATTATGTCCTCATCCACACGCTTGCAAGTGATGCTCTTTACATGCATAGTTACTCCCTTCATGGTGTTGAGTTCAGTTCGAAGAGCTATAATCTCAGCTATCAAAACTAGGATGCTATCTATTCCATGTACAGCTGCTAGTCTTCTTGGCATCATGTGATCTACTTGCTGTTGATAACTATTTGATGTCATCTCATCAATCAGATTAAAGATTTTCTAAGTTTTTTTATTAATGGTACCTCCTCCTGCTGCATCAATTATAAAATAATTAGTAGAAGATAAATCATTATAAAAAATTTATACCTAAAGCCATATGGATAATTGATGGTGTGGACATCTTCTCAGCAGTTTCTTAAAATGCTTCCAAGCCTCATATAGTGTTTCTATCTCCATCTACATAAAAGAAGTAATATCATTACGCATCTTTGCAGTCTTAGAAGGTAGAAAGTATTTGGCTAAAAATTTCTAGGCTAGGGCATCCTAAGTAATGATAAAACCTGCAGGAAGAGAATGAAGCCAATTTTTAGCTTTATCCTATAGAGAAAACAAAAAAAGCTTTAATAGCATCATCCGACACCTCATTAATTTTAAAGGTATCATAGAGTTCAAGAAAATTAGAAAATGGGCATTCGGATCATCCTGCACGTATCCATTAAATTGGATAGTTGATTAAATCATCTGGATCATTACTAGTTTTATTTCAAATTTGTTTGCTCACATAAGTAGTCTCCTAATACTCGAAGTTGCATCGACTATGGATGGTGTGATGTAATCATTTAATGGACGATGTGCTGCTCGAATAGCTTCTTATCATTCCTCTATCGCTATATCTAATCCCAGATTAATGTCGTTAGGATCTTCGGCTACCATGTTTCTTTTTTGATTTAGTCTTCTGATTGTCCTCTCTATTTTTGGATCAAAAGGTAGTAGGTAACTATGTGTGGTGTGTGTCATGCACCGAATACAAACCTAAAAATAAAATAAAAAAAAAAATTAAAAATTAAATTCTAAAATAAAGTAAGGATTGAAATTTTAATATTATTTTAGATACATTCTTCGATAATAGTGCCAAAAACTTCATGCATGCTAATCTATCGTTATGGCAAGTGCACCAGTCGATCAAGTAATAAAGTGTGAGTAGAGTATCATCCCTAGAGAATTAAAAAATAAGTACTGAAAAACTCTTTTCAAAACTTTATTTTGAGGGTCAATTTATAAAAAAATAAAGAAAATAATAAATAAAGAGATAATTAACAAATTGCTAGAAGATAAAGAGGGTATAATTATTTGAATTGAATTCAAGAGCAATAGATTACTAAGGCAATCAGTTCACCAACTCATTCAATACAGTATTCAGGTAATTAGGTTAATTTTATTTCATATGGTGGTGGAGTCTCCTAGGATATTCGCAATCCTTTGATCTAGGTATAGCAAAACTATCAATATTTATTAACTATCCTTTGGTCCAGGCATAATTTAAATAAATACTGATGTATTAATCTCATGAAACCCTCTAATTAAAATACGGTGCATTCGAAGTGCACTAAAATTTTTGCATGCATATGAATCTTAAATCGATTTAAAATATAAGGTATATAAATCAAGAAGCAATAACATAGACGTACTTGGTCCATATCATCTATGTTCATCAAATCAATTAGAAGATGGCTAATAATCTAAAAGCATTAAGCTTAGACTTATATACTTCTCATGAACAAAATAATACTAAAATTCAATTATATTGAATATTGCATCAAAAGAGTGGCTACACCTTAGCCTTAGTAAAAAAAATTTAGTTCATGATAAAAGAAACAACAACAGCAAATAAAATAGAAAACATAAGAAAAACAAAACAAATAATTGCTTGTTGCTGAAATCGATCATCTATTGCTCTGGGCATGGAGAATTTAATGAAGGACTAGAGAGCTGCTTGCTTGGTCTTGAAGAAACAAAAGAAAGAAAAAAGTAAAGAAGAAAGAAATAAATAAAATAAAAAGCTCTCTCTAAACCTCTCCCTTTTCCTCCCTCTCTATTCTCTTTTTTTCTCTCCTAGGTTCTAATTTTTTTAATCGACAGCATGCTTTAAATAGAGCAAAAGGTGGTCTTGGATTGAAATCCTATTGAAATTGGGTTTAAAATTCCTAAAACTAGTCAAAGAGAGCCCTGGATCAATTCTAGCCATCGGATAGACACCAAATGGTCCAAAAACCTTTTAAAAATTTCTTTTAAAACATAGCTCCAATCAAAATCAATTCTGACCATCGGATCAACTTCTAGATCACTTTTGGGCCACATGATCGCATTCTGAAAGGCCTCCTATAGCTTATTTAAAATCAAAATCAATTGGCAACCATCAGATCTTCATCTGGAGCTTGATTCATCGTCCATCAGCGCCTTCTTCTCAACCGTCAAATCAAAATGTGGTGCCCTCAACCATCGGATCGAGCATTCATCTTGGGTAGACCGCATGCGAGCTAAGCTTTGTGTAGACTATGCCAATTAATGTCCACCAATCAGATTGCACGGAACCCTATGAAATCCTTGTTTTGCCCTTGGTTGGGTTACTGTAGCGGCTCATGATGAGCCATGTGGTTTCTTGATGTTAGCATGACGTTAGGCAGGCGATCGGTTTAGTGGATGGTCGGGCCATGCTGAGCCAGTTTTCTGAACTAATTTGGTCTGGACCATTTAGTTTTTATTTATTTATTATTTTTTTGATTTGAAAATTGATATCAGGGTCATTTGAAGTCCATTTTGCTTAAAATTTATTTTTTTTGAATAAAAAAATTAAGATGTTCATATTGGCGACCTTCTTTCCTACATAAGATTAACAAAAGTATCAATTTTTTATAAATAAGATAAATTATTTGATAATTTAATATTTTTACTAATATACTTTTAGCACTTATTAATTAGGGTTTCACATCGGACTCAAATCGAATGATTCAGTCATATGACCAGCATTTGGTTTGATGAGTTCACCTTAACCCTAATCCTATCGGAACTCATGATAGAGAAATCCAATCACACAGGTAGCTATACCCAGAGGTTCATATTTGGTTTTGATGGATTGCTACCATATATTGTAGGTGTCATTGGTGGATTTTGGAAACAATAAGAATGATCTTGATGATCGATCATTCTTATTGTGTGAATCAAAAAAGTTTTGATTCATCGAAAGATGTTTCGATGATGTTGATGATAGAGATTGTGACATATCTTATTACCATACAAAACTGAACCTAACTAGATTATATAAATAAGGGTTTGGATCTAGATATCATCAATTAAACTAACCCAGTTTGATTAATTTGGATTAGATCCAATTAGGTTCAAAAAAATTATTCTAGCACATGATTAAGCCTCACATTCTCCTTCTGTAATCATTTTGGTTCATCTCGATTGAGCCAAATTGATTTGGGCTCATCTAAAAACCTTGTCTGGCTTTGTCCTGGTTTGACTAGAGCTTGTCCAGGTCAAAATAGGATTGTCCTAACTTGATCTAAGCTTGTCCTAATCCATCAGATAGAAATAGGATAAGACTTGCCAATTCCCGTAACCTTCAGGACATCGGGTTGTTTGACCCAATTTTTTGTAGGAATGAAAGGGGAAGGGCATGAACCCGCTGGAGACTTTCTAGGGGCACATGCCCCCTTGGATTTTCGTGCACAAAAATGTGCATATGCCCCATGTTGGCATGTGCACATGTGGAAAAAGAGGAGAGAGTCCCATGAGGATGGGACTCTAGGATTTCTTGATGGGATCAAAAACCTAGGCACCAAAAATTTTATGCTTATCCATTATTGGTGCCATCTATAGATGATTTTTAGGGACTCTAATCTAATTTGATCAGATGTGTAAGCATGGCCAATTAGATTAAAATCTGATTAAACTAACCAATGTGATTGGTTGATGCTATGTGGCACTGCATGGCACAAAGGATCTATATAAACCCTTCCGCGCCCTAGAGTTCTTATAGTTCCCTTCTTCCATACCAAAGTGCTGCCGCCCCCTTCTCTCCTCCACGCCCTTCATCTTCTTCCTCTCCCTCTCTTCCACACCTAATGGTTGGGCACAAATAGCCAGGAAGATCCAAGATTATTAGCACAAATATTAGGTTCAACGCGATGGTGTTCAAGGGACGAGCAAGTTGCCTTCAAGTTTTGTTTTGAAGGCTCTATAGATTAGATCCAGATCTGATCTTTAGAGATTAGATTCAAGAAGAGAAGACGTTATCAAGCACTTGCATGGCTTGATCCAAGACCTCAGGCATCAACAAATCATCCTCAGGATAAAAGTGATTTACCCTAAAGGTAACATTTGATGTTCCAGATATAATTTTAATTTTTATTTTTAATATGAGATCATTAGGATCAGATCTGAGAACTCTCAAATCTGATCAGATTTTGTAAAATTTTTATGAGAAATTTTGCTACAAATCTAATCAGATCAAATTGCTCCTATGGTAGAAAACCTAATTTTCCTTCATGGCCTCTATGAGAAGTCCACAGAAAGCTCCGATCACGATCCAAAGTCTAGCAATCTAGAAATCGGTACAGTATGCTAGCACTATACTGATTCTTTATCGATGGTTGATGCCAAATCTTCTTCTTCAATTGACTTGAACTCTTCAAGGATCAAAGAAGAAGAAGGGAGGATTTGGAAGAAGCCTTCTTCGCATGTTCTTTTCTTAAAAATTTGTAGAAGAAAATCTGAAATAAAAACCCTAGAGAAGATCCTTCTTGTTTAGGCCCTTTCCTCTCACCTATGCACAATAATTTATACCTTTACAAAATTCCACACCCTCAACTCTGATATGCCCAAGGTCTCCATGGCTAAGCCCTCTCTCTCATGTCTAAAACATCTTAAAATTTTATAGTTTAACTCTCTTCAAATAGAGAGTTAGAGAAGAGTCCCTGCCTAGATTAAATACTGAGATAGAGAGTCTAAATAGAACAAGGATAGGGGCATCCAACTCTTGGGCATCTCCTCAAACCTTTTTGGCATAGTTTCTAGATATGTGATGCATAATTAAATCTTCCTTCTCCCATGAAAGCTTTAGAAAAAATTAGATTAATTGGTGCCATAATGGATAAGAGTTTTGGGTTTGTCCAAACTCTATCAAATAGAGTCTAGATTATCACTACTTTTTAGTTTTGATCAAATCCAAAACCACAAACCATCTAAGAGGGATATGAGAGAAAGAATAGGCATGGAACCTTTCTAAAAATTAGATTTTTCATAAAAAAAAAATATGAAAAAAGCATGGAGAAAGGAAAAGTCGCGCAAGGTAGGAGTCAAAGTCCAACTAGGACTACATGCTTTAACTAGTCAAACCAAATCTTTAGTCCAATTAAAATAGATCTTGATGCAACCTAATTAATAGTATTTTTAATGCAATTAAAAATCTAATTTAATTTAATTTAATTTAATTTTAATTTAACTTTTTATTTAGTTTAAAAATTAAGTGCACTCAACTCTTAGTTCAATTGGGAATTATTCTTTCTTATAATTGGCTTATCCAATAAACCAATTGAACTTGATCCAATCAAGTCCATACCAAATTTAATTGAATCATATTCAATTAGTCTTGATCTTAGCCTATTTGTATAATCAAATTGAGTTAATTAGTAATTTGATTGCTAATCAATCCTCCTGCAACACCTGCACTAGGTCAATCATCAATTGCGTATTGAATTTTTAACCCTAAAATGATTCTTCATCGTTGATCAACTATCTGATCAGATCGAGACCTCTAATGTATATGATACCATAGGTTTAAATTTAAGCCAGTAGAATAGAAATAAATTTTTGTACCAATTGAATTGACCATCTAGCAATGGTTCTCGATGGTTGGATAGGTCGAATGTATGAAGCAACATTCTTAGAATCCATGTAGTTATGATTTTCATATAATTCATCCTCTTGATCATAAATGCTTATAGGATGACTTAGAATTTAACTATCAACTCTGAATAAATCATCCACATTGTATTTCAAAATATCAAGTCTATTTCATGGATTATCCTGGCTAATGTTTTGCTAAATTGAAATACAACTATGCATTATCTCCAAACTCTTTGAAGTGGTCAATCCATCTTTATAACTCACCAACTTCATAAGTACTTGACTATGGTTAGAAATTTTTCATCATTGAATTAGAAATTTAGGTAGTCCAGCACCAAAGCATAGTGAGTTGCTTACAAGCCACTATGGCGATCTCAGGTCCAAGGGATACTTATACCCATATCCCATCAGAACAATTCTTAACAGTAGAATGCTCCAAAGTTGGTCATATTCAGTGATTATGTACCCCTACATCTCACCTATATGCCATACCAATGTCTACACACTTCTTATTTAAGAGGACAATCAATCTATATAGCACACAATGACCTACACTCAATAAACATTATCATCCTGATGAACAATGTATCATTTAGTCATAAATAATTTTAAGAACTAATCAATAAATCCTCTCATTATCAAATCTAATAGTTCTGAGGACTTCATCATAACATAGAAGTTCATTAAAAGATGTAGACTTATGATGAAAATGTCAAAATAAATACTTTATTTATTAATAAATTATTTATATTTATAAAATAGCATAACCATCAATAGGCTGACGATTAGCTATGAGACATATTTCCCAATAGAGAGGAGGCAGATCACTGAGGCCGAGGAGTGGGCCATTTTATCTTTCAAGTCTTTGAAGGAGCTGGAAGATATCAAAGTGGCATTCGCTCAAGAGGCCTTTGACCTGGGATTTGACCTCTGACAGGAAAAAATTACTGAGTAGTTTCTTGGGCTAGACCTCAGCTTTCTGCTGAGAGATTCTTCTGATGATGAGGCAGAGCCTTATACTGGAACCGATCTCCCTCTCATTGAGCTTGCTATTGATGCCCTGTCCCACCAAAGAGTCAGAACCTGCTGAGGATGCATCGAGCTCTTCCACTGTCCCATCTCCAGAGGTCAGAGATCTCTACTAATTGTATTTCTTTTTCTTCTATATTTCATGTACTTAAATTTTTCAGTCAATAAAATTAAATTTCTTCTTTTCATACCTCTATGTATTGTGATGTGGCTGTAATTCCAAATCCAACTTGCAAATACTACCATGGAATATAGTCCTGGGCTAAGGCTGCGCCACTACCTCAGGCTGTTCACCTAAAAGCCCTTATTAAAGATTTGAGGAAGAATGTTTGGCATGCGAACAAGAAGTTAAAGAAAGTAGAAGATGAACATCAAAAATTGAAAAATAATTACACAATAGCCTTGGCCGAGATCAACCATCTCAGCCAAGCTTCCAAGCAGGCTTTTAAGAAATACAAGGCCAAAAAATATCATTTATCTGAAAAGCTTAAGTGGGCATCTGAGCGAGCTAGTGAGAAGTCCTAGACCTTGACTGCCAAAGTCTATTTTTTTAAGGTCGAGCTCCAAGTGGCAAAAAAAAAGATTCAACAGTTGGAATGGGGCTCGGCCTACACTCAAAACCAAGAGGAATATGGTTGGGATTAGTTAAAGAAGTTCTCCAATCTCCAAAAATAGTTACATGCGGGTGAGGAGGCATATGACACTTACAAGCTTGGCTTGTGTGACCAGATTGCCAAACTCAAATGGAAGTGTCGGATGGCCAATGACGAAGTAACTCAACTTCAAAAGCAACTTGTGGATAGAACTCAAGCCAACTCGAGTGTAGATTCAAATGAAGTTGCTTCTCTAAGGAATATGCTTAGGAATCTTTCTGAGACATATGAAAAGAATAAGTCTAAGCTCCTTTAACTCGAAATTCAAATACATTAGAAATTTTATTCTAAAGTAAATCGTCAGTCTGTTAACAGTTGTGTTATTTTATAATTATAAAAAAATTATTATTAAATAAAATAAATATTCTACCATTTTTATTATAAACTTTATATCTTTTAATGAATTTCTTTATTGTGATGAAGTTCTTAGGACTATTTAGTTTCAATAAAGAGAGAATTTATCAATGTTCTTAAACTATTCGCGATAAAATGATACGTTGTTAATTAGGATGACAACGTTTATTGAGTATGGATACTTGTATGCCATATAGGTGGCTATCCTCTTAACTAAGGAGTATGAAGATACTAGTATGGCATACAGGTGAGATGTAAGGATACATCGTCATGGAACATGATCAATTATAGAGCATTCTGCTATCAAGAATTGCTCTAATGGGATAGACTATAAGTATCCCTTAGATCTGTGATCTCCATGATGGCTTGCAAGTAACGCACTGTGCTTTGATGCCAGACTACCTAAATTTTTAATTTAGTGATGGAAGATTTTTGGGCATAGTCAAGTAGTTGTGAAGTCAATGAGTGATTAAGATAGAATTGACTACTCCAAGAGTTGGAGAAAATGCATCACTGTATTTCAATTTAGCAAAATGTTGGCCAGGATAATCTTGTGATAAATTTAGTATTTTAAAATACAATGTGGATGATAAAATCATGCTTGATCGTCAAACTCTGAATCATCCTATGAGCATTTAGGTCAAGAGGATGAATTATATGAAAACTATATCCGCATGGGTTCTAAGAGTGTTACTTTACACATTCAACCAATATAGATGTTGGATACCATTGCTATATGGTTATTTTGATTGGTATAAAAATTTATTTCTATGCTACCAACTTATATTTAAACATATGGGATCATACATATAAGAGATCTTAATCTGATCGGATGGTTGATCAATAATTTAGAATCATTCTAAGGTCAAACAATCAATACGATTGATGTTTGACCTAGTGCAAATATTATAGAAAGATCGATTAGCAATTGGATTGCTAATTGACTTAATTTGATTAAACTAGAGAGTTGAGATTAAGTATAATTAAATATAATTTAATTAGATTTATTTTGGACTTGATTGAATCAAGACCAATTGGTTTATTAGATAAGCCAGTTGTAAGGAAGAACAAATTCCTATTCTATTAGGACATGTATGCACCCAATTTTTGATTTGATTAGAAGCTAAATCAGATTTAAATTTAATTTAATCTAATTTAATTAGGCTCTTAGTTGGACTAAGATTATCTCAAATTGAATTGCATTAGTTTTGATTTAGTTGGGTTCAAATAATAAGTTGGACCAAATCAAAACTAGAAGTCCTAGTGTGACTAGGATTTATCCATCTTACGCCACCTAGCTTTCCATGCCCCCCATGCTAATCTCTTAGATGTTTTGTAGAAAATTTTATATCCAGAGAGTATCCATGCTCTTTTTTTTGTCTTCCACTATTTTAGAAGAAAATTAGTTATGGAATAGGTCAAAACAATATCCATGCTCTTTTTTTTGTCTTCCACTATTTTAGAAGAAAATTAGTTGTGGAATAGGTCAAAACAAACAAGTTGTTTTGACCTAGGTCTCCATTAGATAGAGTTTAACATATAATCTTTTCTTATCACATTGAGGCACCAAACCACCTGATTTTCCTCTATATTTTCATGAAAAAAAGAATACTTTTTTACACATATTCCATAGAGTCTACAAAAATAAATAAGGAGGGGACACCAAAGAGTTGGGTGCCCTAATCCTTACTCAATTTGGACCTGCCTTTCTAGGTATTTGATCAAAATAAGGACTTTGTCATAACTCTCTATTTAAAGAAAGTTAGGGCATAAGTTTTCTAAAAGTTTTAACTAAGAGAGAGGTTTGGGATGTTGGAAGCTTGGGTGTAAAGAGGATCTAGGCATGGTGCTTCATTAAGATACAAACTGTTGTATCCTCTTAAGAGAAAAAGAAGGGAGAAGAAAGAGTTCTTCTTTAGGATTTTTCTCGATTCTCTTCTTCCTCATTTTATGAGATTTTAGAAGAGTAATTCCCTTTCTAGATCTTTTACTTCTTCTTTTGATTATTGGAGGATCCATGGTTCGAAAAAGGAGGCTTCTGATCAGCCATTAAAGAAGGATCAGCATAGTACTAGCATGCTATGCTGATTTTCGATCGTTGGACTTTAGATCGATAATCAACGCCTTATGTGGACATCCTATAGAGGCTAGTTGCATGTGCAACTCAGAGCAATGACCTCAATCTCAAATCAATGAGTTGAAGAACCCAACTTGCAAAGATAAGAGAGATTCGATCTCCTTTTTCTCTCTAGATTAGATCTAGTATAGCTTTGATGTTGATGTGATCAACATCATCTTTGCATGATTTTTAATTTCAGATTTAATTACATGCATAGATCATGAGATAGATCCTAGATCTAGGATAAATTCATATATTTTAATAAATTAATTTGATTAGTTTATTACTTCTGCTGACTAATTTTGAAAAATCTTTGAAAATATATTCATAAAATCCTAGATCTTTTCCTTTAATTGGTATCAGAGCTAGGTTTCTTATGATATCATTTTTATGCATATTTAGATTATTTATTTAGATTAGATCTAAATTATAATCTATTATTTAAATTTAAAATTAAATTATTAATCATATGAGCTAATTTATAAGATTGTGCTACTGTAAGGTTTACCCTTTATAGTGTAAGGATTGTCCTAGTTCGTGCAGATCTAAAGTTAATCATAAATTTATTAGATATGATCAAGATTAATTTATAATTTATTAGATTTAAAGTTATTAAATTTAAAAATAAATATTTTGGATTGCATGGACTGATCTTATAAGGTTATCCTACTATAAGATTTATCTCTTATAGTGAAAAGATTGTCCTAGTACATGCTGATCTAAAACCCTAATTATAAAATTTTAGATTAGATCTAAGACATTTTATGATTTAATTAAAAGTATTTCAATCTAATTTTTTGTTGGAAATAATATCCTCACTCGGACTGGCTGGCCACTAGTGATTAGTCAAGTAATAAGAAACAAACTCCTAGAATAAATGCAGAAGCAAACCAATGGATTGAATAGAGAAAAGAGAGGAAGAGAGCACACGAATTTTCGAAAGAAAATAGCTTTTATTTTCTTGTATTCAGCATCGTTATAATTCTTGACCTATTTCTAGTATATATACTTTACAAAAGAATCGAGCCTCAAGCTCATAAAAAATTTTCCAAATCCAAACAACCCATGTACACAAAATTGATCCTACAACACTAAGCCGGCTTAGTCTGAAACTAAGCGGGTTAACCTACGACTGGGTCAGCTCAGTTTGAGATTGAGTCGATCCAATTGTGTACCATGCCAGCAGTCCCAAAAACATTGCTTTCTATTTGAATTTTCTCTAAGACATAGTCAACCCAGTCCAGGACAGAGCCAACCCAGCTCTCAACTTAGCCGGACCAGTCTTAGAGTGAGCTGATTAAGTTTCTACAGCTTGCTTATCTAGACTGATTTCTTTGCTGGCTTGCTCTTGTCTTCCATGACCTTTCTTCTCATGTTCCCAAGACTTGGAAATGCCATGCCTGAGCTCACATTCTCCACCTTGGTGCTTCCAAGTTCTTGTGAACCCATCTCTTACTTGCAAATCCATCCATGCTACACATATCTGAAAGCTGTCTCTAGAAGGTACCATTATGAGTGCATCAGACTGATTCTCCTTTGTATGGATCTTCATCAGTTCAACTTCACCTTCCTCCACCAACTTCTAATTCTATGATACCACATGTTTATGTGCTTTGTGCATGCATGATAGACTAGATTCTGTCCAAGCAATAGTACACTCTGACTACCACTATACCGTATAACCATGCTCTGCTTCACCCCCATCTCAACAATCAGCCTTCTAAGTCAAAGAGCTTTTTTTGCAGCCTCAGTCATTCCAATGCACTCAACCTCTATGGTAGACAAGGCCATGATTGATTGAAGGGTTGATCTCCAAGACATCGGTCCACCAAACATGCAGAACAGGTATCTAGTAGTAGACCTTCTTGTACCAAGATCACCTACATAAAAGCACCTACAAATCTGTCCAAAAGATCTGAATCTTCACATATCTTCATAGATTATTCTTCAAATTCTCCTGACTATCCACCAAACACCAAACCATAGTTCCTTGTTCCATGTAGATATCTCAGTATCTACTTCAACGCCTTCCAGTGCTCCTTTCCTGGATTAGCCATATATCTACTAACAGAGCTCATCACATAATCAATATCTAGCCTATAGCAAACCATTATGTACATCACACTGCCTATAGCATTCACATAAGGGATCCTATCCATGTACTCTCTCCTCTTCTAACTGGGGGCTTTGATACTTTGAGAGAGATATGTGGCTCGGTAACGGTATCTCTATAGGTTTGGCCTTTTCCATTCCAAATCTCTTCAAAACTTTCTGGATAAATCCTTCTTATGACAAATGAAACACTCCATTGTATCTATCTTTACAAATCTCCATTTCAAGGATTTTCTTTATGAGACCCAGATCCTTCATTTCAAACTCAGATGATAGTGCCTTTTTCAGCCTTTTTATAGCTTCTATGCTTCTACTAGTTATGAGCATATCATCTACGTATACTAGCAGGTATAGGACATCCTCCTTGTCCACATCCTTGATATAGATACAACAGTCATGTTCATATTTAAAAAATTTGAGGCTCAAAATAAAGCTATTAAATCTATGATACCACTGATGAGGAGACTATTTCAGGCCATACAATAATGATCTCCTAAGTAAACACACCTTGTCCTCCTATCCAATCTCCATAAAACCATCTAACTACTTCATGTAGATTTTTTCCTCCAAAGTTCTATAAAGGAAGGCCATCTTCATGTCCATCTGTTCCAACTCCATGTTATGCTATGCCATCAGTGACAACAAAATTCGAGTAGATGTATGAAGCACTATATAAGAAAAAATTCTGTATAATCAATCCCTTCTCTCTGTGAGTATCTCTTTGCTACCAGCCTTGCCTTGAATCTGACTCCACCTTATTCTGAAGGTGCCTCCTTCTTAGTGAACATCCACTTTGAGCCAATAGGTTGAGCACCTTCTGGAAGATCCACCAGCTACCATGTCTAATTTTTCTTTAGTGATTCCATCTCCTCCATCATGGCCTGCATGCGCGACTCTTGGTCTTCACTCTCCATACCTTCTGCATAATTTTTTGGATCTCCATTAGCAGTGATGAGAGCATTGGAGATAACCTCATCAATGCCATATCTAATCGATCTTCTAACAGTATGCTAGGACTTGTACAAAGCCACTCCCACTAGCATATTACTCTTGTCTAATGTCTGTGGCTGCTCCTACACATTTAACTGAACAGTTGGCTCTCCATGCTGATTTTCAATCTGAGTGAAAACTTTTCTATCTAGCTCCACCTCAACAGGAACATTCCTATAAGTGGATGTAAACCACATGCCATCTAATTCCTGACTGGCCACCATTGTTTACCTTCATTTTTCTAGTTCCTTCTATACTTGCTGACCTCTCCAAGATGCTCTTTTCATCAAAAATAACATCCCTGCTGATTACTACCTTTTGTGCTTCAAGATTTCATAGCAGATATCCCTTGACTCCTTGTGAATATCCTATGAATGTCATCTTTCTAGATTTAGGGACCAACTTGCTCCTCTCGTTTGCCTCCACATATGCATAGGTTGAGCAATCGAAGACCTTCAAGTAGCCAAGCTCCATCTTCTTTCCACTTCAGACCTCCTCTAGAATACCTCCATTCAGCTTGCGATGGGGAGACTTGCTGACAAGAAAAGAAGTAAAAGTTAAAGCATCATCCTAAAAAGATTTTGGAAGTGATGTCTGCAGCCTCAAACTCTATGCCTCCTCGATTAGTGTCCAGTTCATCCTCTCTACGACATCATTCTACTGGGAAGTCATCTTCACTATATAATGGCATTTGATGCCATTTTTCTCATAATACCTCCTAAACTCTAAGCTTGTATACTCCCCTCCATTATCCAACCTCAGACACTTCACCTATCTTCCTGACTCCTTCTCAACTTTAGCTCTCCATGCTCTGAATTGGGCAAACACCTTTGACTTTTCTCTAATCAGATAAACCCACACTTTCCTTGAGCAATCATCAATGAAGGTGACAAAATACCTTACTCTACTTCTAGCTGATACAGGAGCCAGTCCCCACACATCCGAGTGCAGTAAGTCCAACAATCCTACATTATGCTTGGTAATGTTGGCAAACTTCACCCTATGCTATTTGCCAAAGATGCATGGCTTACATAAATCTAGGCCCTCCTTCTTTAGGATTGGGATTATTCCTCTTCTGCTATGTTCTGTGAGCCCTTGGACACCTATGTGATCCATCCGATAGTGTCATAGTCGATATAAGAGCTGCTCCTCCCGTACCATTGCTAGCACCTTTGCACCATCATTCACAATTGATACTTTCTTTCTGTAAAGATTGACGCTCAGTTTTTGACCTCTCATCACTACCAAAGCTTCCTTAGAAATTTTCAGACATCCACTACTAGCCTGGCAACTAAAAGCATAACCCTGCTCATCCAAGTAGTCCAAAGAAATTATTTTTTTTTCAACTCTGGTACATGCCTGACATTCGATAATGTACAAATGATCCCATCGTATATCCTCACCCTAATTGGGCTAACTCTAACTACTCTGCATGGATAATCATCTCCAAGACTGATACTTTCATCATCAGTCTTCTAGTAGATAGCAAATCACTCTCGATGAGAAGTATAGTGGTGTGAGCATGCTAAATCCAACATCCATGTAGTATCACATTCCATGGATCCATTTAATATGACTAGTAGGTCTTCTCCACTACTCATAGAAGTTGTATCATCATTCTTGTTGGCCTTTCTTTTCTCTCACTTCAAAAGGAGATAATTTCTCCTCAGGTGTCCAAGCTGATGACATTTATAGCATTTCATTATTTTATTCTGATCCCAGAATTTTGCTCTACCCTTGGATTTTCCCCATCTTCTCCATTGATCTTTTCTATCTTTCATTCACAGCCAGGACCTCAAACTTAGGATCTTCCTTGTAGATCTTTTCTCCTTACTCATTTGATCTAAGCACACCAATAATTTCTTCATAATTTAGGATCTCCTTTTCTTAAACTAAAACTATTATGAGACTATCATAAGAACTCAAGAGAGAACAAAGTAGCAGCAATGCCCGATCTTTCTTATCGATCTTTACATCTAAACTCATCACCTCAGAACACACCTGATTGAACCTTTGAATATGTGCAACAAGATCTTCACCTTCAGGCATCCTTAGATTGTACAGCTATTTCTTCAACCATAGCTTGTTGGTCATATTTTTCTCTATGTATGTGTTCTCCAGTCTCATCCAGAGCTCCTTTACCATAGTCTCTGTGCAAACCTTGGACAACAATAGATTGGCTAAGTATATTCTAATTATGCTAAAAGTAATTTTTTCTAGCTCTTCCTAGTCTTCAGCACTAATCTTTTCTGGCCTTTCTATTACCGAGACCTTGTAGATCTTCTACTGAACCTATAAGTTCTTTACTCTTTGCTGCCATAAGATAAAGTTTTTCTTGCCATCGAACTTCTTAAAATTTACCTTGAATCCACTTGATCCCATGAGTACAATCAAGTCAAGAGCAAAATTCTAACATCCTGCTTCTATCACACACTAGCAAAACTATCCTTCAATGAAGATCTATGAGCCCTAGATCCTCTTTCCAACCTTCTATATCATCTTTCCTTCATGCAACAACACTCCACCCCAATGTAGAGATAACAATGAAGAAAACTAGAAGATTTTAGGATAAAACTTGATGCAGCAGATCCTGGATGTAGAAATACTAGGTGCCTTCCTTTCTTTCATGCAACACCACTTTGATACCAGATGTTGAAAATAAAACCCTCACTTAGATTGGCATGGTTACTGGTGATTAGGCAAGCAATAAGGAACAAACTCCTAGAATCAATGCAGAAGCAAAACCAATGGATTCAAGAGAGAAAAGTGAGAAAGAGAGCACATGAATTTTTGAAAGAAAAGAGATTTTATTTTCTTGTATTCAGCATCATTACAATCTTTGACCTATTTTCAATATATATACTTTATAAAAGGATCAATCTCCAAGCTCATAGAAAAACTTTTCAAATCGAAACAACCCACATACACAAAACTAATCCGCGACACTATGCTAGCTCAATTTTAGATTGAGTCGGCTAACCTACGACTGGATCTCATAGAAAAAGTATTTAAATCCAAACAATCCACGTACACAAAACTAATCCTGCGATACTGAGCTAGCTCAACTTTAGACTGAGCCAACTAACCTATGACTGGATTGGCTCAGTTTGACTGAGCCAGCTAAACTATGACCGGATCAGCTCAGTCTGAGACTGAACCAACCCAGTTGTGTACCGTACCAATAGTTTCAAAAATACTATTTTTTGTCTGAATTTTCTTTGAAACATGATCGATCCAGTCCTAGATTGAGCCAACCTAGCTTCCAACATAGTCGACCCAGTCTCAGGATGAGCTGACTATGTTTTTCCAGCTTGCTTATCCAGGCTAATTTCTTTGCTAGCTTGCTCCCATCTTTTTATGATCTTTTTTCTCATTTTTCCAAGACTTGGGAGTGCCACACCTGAGCTCACATTTTTGTCATTATAAATACGTTAGATTTGATCTAAGATGATTTATGATTGATTAGAATTGAAATAGTTTTAATTTAAATTACATGAATATGTTTAGATTTGATCTAAAGTAGATTTATATTTATATTATGTGCATATTGATTATGAATCAAACATGCAACTGGTTGGTAGAACCATGCTATAAAAATAATTTACAAATATGAAATTTATTTTCAAAATGCCAAACTCCAACCCTCAGCCCAAAACTTAATTAAGAATTAAGAGTTGTTTGATTAGGATCTAGGATTGTGAATTGAAGATCCTAAGACACAAATCATAATATTTGGGTTAACGAGTTAGTGAAAATTAAGTCCATTAATTGGGGTAGACCTAAGGTTAGATTAAAGAATGGACTTAATTAGAGAGTTGACTAAATCTAATCAATAGTTATCTTAGATTAGGTCAAGGATTCTCACGATCAATTACAATAGTTGTAGTTGAAACTTTTCATTTGAAATGGATAAAAAATGGACTTGATTCTTGGCTATGTGGTCTAACCCATACTATTAGATTGATCCATTTAAAACTAATTAACCAGTTGATTTCTAAGGTATATCTGGCAATCTAGACCAATGGTCTTTAATTGGCAGCTCGCTTACCTAGCCATTTTTTATGGTGTTTAAGGCAAGCTTTGACAGACCCTCCCACCAATCACACTTACCTGACCTTCTTTGTGAAATTATATTTTGACCAAATCACATAATAATTTGAGTTAATCTATGTTGGCTAGGTAAATCAGTGTAACTGATTTAGGTGCTCCTAGACCAGCTTATCAATGGTCTCCCTTAATTTGACTTGGTGAAGTCGGTGGGAGGATCATGATTAGCTAGTTCATCTGACTCTTTTCTCTAAATCAAATTAACCAAATCCTCTAAAATTATTAGATTCTTAAAAATGAAATAGTTATAGTGATAACTAGACCATAGCCTCCCATTAAATTAGTGATAATGGGTCCATTAGTTGGATAATCATTGGAGGCCCAAAGGCTTGGTGCTTATTGGCTAATGAAATTGTCATTCATAATATGATTTCTTGATCACGTCTCTCTAAATGGTAGTTAGTTTAATCAACTAAAGTTGGGCTTAATCATTTATTGGTTAGATGGACCAAGTATGGTCATGTTAATGGTTGGACTTAACTAGATCTTTTTAGTGGAGGTCAAAGCCTACTGATTAGGGACTAGGATAAAATTAAATTACTAAAAATTATTTAAAAAAATAATTGATTATGAACCTATCCTTAGATGTACATAGGTTGACAAACCAAAGTTGGACTTATGTGTAGTCTATATGGATTCTAGTATCCACTATGAAATTAGGATAATTCCTCGAATTAAAGGTAAAGACTATCAATTTGAATAAAATAGTGGAAGAACCTTTTGATTAAAGTTTAAATTCTTAGATTTAATAAATTATTTACTAATTAAATTTTTATTTTTTTGATGTAGATATAGCCACTTTTCTTTCGTTCTAATAATTGTTGGACAATAACAAGCTGGTGGGACCCAACTTCAATAACTGATACCATAGGTTGAAGATTGTCCTAAAGCATGAATAGATTTTATACATCTTGATCGATCCGACACCTGAGGAGCTAGCTCCTAATACATGTGGATCAGTTAGAGACACTTACTAGAAGTGGCTCAATGATCGAACCATGGTGCATTGTATTATGCTGACGGCTATGAGCAATAAATCCAGTTGCAGGTTCAAGATAGCTTAGTTAGAAGACATACTTCAAGTATTGAACGAGTCTTTTGGCAAACCCAATGACGTTGAGAGGCACAAGACTAGTTGTGCCATTTTTAATACCAGGATGAGGGATGGAGCTTCAATCACTGATCATGTACTGTACATGATTGAGCTGATGGAGCATTTGAGCAAGCTCAGCTTTCCCTTGTACGAGCAGCTAGAAAAAGTTGCAATTCCAAACTCGTTGCCCAAGTCTTATCTCTAATTTCTTACTCATTACCAAATGACAAAGCCTGAAGTTAACTACTATGGGTTATTGGGGTTACATGAGAACTTTGAGAAGGATTACTAGCTCCACAAAGTGTCGGTGAACTTAGTGGGGGGGTCTTCTTCTAGTTCTTAACCCTTGAAGAAAGGAAAGAAGAATAAGAAAAAAATGTCCAAAATGTGCAAGAATAGGTTGGGACATTTGTGTAGGGCCAAACCAAGAAGCAAAAGCCTGATAAGAGTTAAGTATAGTGCTTCTTTCATAAGAAGCGGGGACACTAGAAGAGGAACTATCCTAAGTACATTGCCTCCCAAGATCCAAACAGGACAAGAAAGAAGCAAGCTATTACTGGGTAAGATATTTATATGATAACTCCTTGCAATTTCTCTATTTATGATATTATAGACTGAGTATTGGATAACGGTAGCCCTTACCATATTTATATTTTATTACAGCGGTTGTAGGTTAGTAGGAGATTCAAACAAGATGAGAGGTTCCTGAACATTGGAGATGAAAGATTAGTTCCAGTTCTAGCATTAAGAATCTTAAAACTTATATTTGAGTCTCAAACTATTATTCTTAGTGCTTGTCACTTTTGTCCTAGTTTCTTTTTGAATATCATTTCTATAGGCCTTGTTGGTGTAGAAATCTGTGAGGATGTCGAAGGCAGCTGGAGCGAGGAAGATGAGGCCGTCGATTGGACGTGCAAAATGAAATCCTAACCAGAGGTGGGTGGCTCCGGTAGGACCCTCCAACGTTCAAGTTAGTTTTCCATCCAAATAGAATGGAGTGCTCAGAAAAGCAGAGAAATAGAGTAGTAGAAAAGGAAAGAGATCTTAGAGAAAAATGTATTTGGAGGATCTCTTTTATAGACAGAGCGTGTAACAAATTGATAGTGATAGTCATAGCCATCTAGTAGTGGACCGCTCAGGCCACGTGGAGTTTGTTACGGAGATAAGTTGTTGTTTGTCATGACTTATAGGTAATGGAGATCTCTTTATTGGAGTTTGAATGTAGGTCGGAGACTTCGGTGTATGTGGTGGACTTATGATTGGTCGAGGTTCATTGGAGGCAATGTCTAGTGGCTTTAAGAAGTTTAAAAGCTTCCTGGGCCGCATGCAAGTAGGTGCCCTCTAAATTAAGATTTGATGTTTTGTGCTCCATCCTTTGCAGAGTGATTGTTATGTATCAATGATTTGGCGAGGTTCCTTTGGATGGCCTCACCAACAAGCTTGGCAGGAATTAAGTACGTTCATGACTGAAAGGAGCGCTGCTAGGAGGAGCATGATTGGAAGAGTTCATCTCGAAGAAATTCGACTGGAAGGAGCACTGCTAGAGGAGTTCACCCAAAAGAAGTGCAACTAGAGGAGTTCGTCTGCAAGAAGTGGGATTAGAGGAGTTTGTCCGAAAAAAGCATGATTGGAGGAGTTTGTCCAGAAGAAGTGCAACTAGAGAAATTCGTCCGGAAGGAGTGCGACTAGAGGAGTTCATCCAGGAGAAGTGCGATTGAAGGAGTTTATCTGAAAGGAGTGCAACTAGAGGAGTTCATCCAAAAGAAGTGCGGCCAGGCCCTATGTCTGTCATTCATTTTTAGTCAAAAGGCAAGGTTAGTATAACAACAGTTCTACTTCACTACTCAAGATCATGTTGGTAGACTTCTATGTGCTTTTGAGAGGTTATGTAGTTTGAACTTATTGTGGAGTGGGTTGGTGAATTCTAATAGGAGAGAGGTCGATGGCTAAGAAATTTGGCTAAGAACTTCGGCAGGGGTTATTTTATCCCCAACATTTGTTCCCTTACTTTTAAGTTCAAATTTCTAATGAAGGGAGTACAGAAAAGTTGCTACAGCCAAAGTTTCTTGCCAGTTTTCTGCTCTCGAAGAATGAGACCTTTTGTCTTTTTTCAAATTGGCACTAAAGTTTAATGTTGAATGACCTAAAGGGACAAAGTTTCTTAAAAACTCGTCTAGTGTGGGCTCTATGTACGGTACAATTATTATTTCGTCAGATGGTGGATACGAGTGGGATGCATGGTGGGTTATGATTGGCTGAAGAAGTCCTGCAATCACAACTTTCTTTGGTTTTATTCCTTTATTTAAACCTCTTCTTCTTTCATGGCTTCTCACTTTCATCTATGCTCCTTCTTCCTCTCCTTCCTTCATTTTCCGTCACCATCGAGCATCTCGTCCTTGTTGCTTTTGTTCTCTTGCGACATCTCCAGCCGTCGACGTTCTTCTCGACTATCCTTCATCTTTTTAGTCCTCTTCTTGAGTTTTTCGATCAACCTAGGTTAGTCCCTCATCCTTATTCTCTTGATTTTTAGCTTTTCCATATTCTTTAGAATCTTTTCATGTTTTTCTAGGTGGGTTTTGCCATTTTTCTTTTACAAATTTCCACATTCTTTTTTTTCTAAGTTTTTTGAAGATTTTATCATATTTAATCTGATCTAAATATTGTCTAAAGTTTCTTGTTCTAGTAGTTCTAGTAGTCTGATTGATCCAAACCCCCAAAAACCCAAGATTAGAGTGGAAGCTAAACCTAGGATAGCACCTCGACCAAATTTCATTCCGAGAACTTGTTGTTCCTACGGCTGCTCGGAGCTAAAGCCATAGATCCGATCTCTTGCATGAACCTGGATGTTAATCTAGCAAACTAAAGAAGATCTAAGAAAGATGAGAAAAGCTAGGATTTTAGTGCTAGAACTAGAGAGAAGAGAGAAGAGAGTTAGGGAGAAAATCTTAATTGTATTTTCTTTTTATTGTAAAAGTTACAATATTCTAGTTTATATACTCTAGAGTTCCCACATGAATCCTAATAAATTTTAGCTCAAAATCTCTCTTAGGCTAATCTAATACAAGAAAGCACTCACCGAGCCCAAGTCTCATATGCTCTCATCCCCTGGATCTAATCCCAACCTATACATGAATTAGCCCCCTTAAGACCTCTCAAACCAGACCTTATGACACCTAGGATCAACCCGGACCCTAGCCCAAAATAGACCCTCGCATAACTCCACTCGCGCACTAAGCCAGCTCAGTCTCAGCACTGAGCCGGTTAAGTTCCACTAGGTCCGCTCGGTCTGAAACTAAGTCGGCCTAATTTTGTGCCGTGCCTGTAGTCCTAATTTCTATTTTGCCTATGCTCTGAGACTTAGCCAATCTAATTTTGGACTAAGCCAGCTTACCTACAGAAAATCTTCTTTCTATGGTCTTGATTCTCTGACTTTGGTTTCTTGCTCCATCTTGAATCTCAGATCTTTAAAGCACCAACCAAGCCCCTTGAGGCCCTCAATATCCAAACCTCAAGCCCTTGGAGAGTTACATGCCACCTCCACCCTTGGACAACTCCTATCCTAACCCTAGAACCACACCTATCCTAGCCTCCCCAGAGCCCTCACCCTGGCTCTACCCATGGCCTCCCAAGGCTTAGGAACACCACACCACCTATAGAACCATCTCTTGTTTCTTAACTATTGATGATCTGCTATTAATTAGGATCTAGTATGGGGTGGCTGCTGAGTATGAGCTGGAACTTTCTGGACCAGTGGCCGAGCTTGCGCCCCTCCTCTAGGTTGGTTCTGCTTATCTTTGGAGACCTTTCATGCTGGACTAAAGCTTCCTCTTTCTATCTTTATTATAGCTCTTTTCGATTTTCTAAATATCTCCTTAGCTTTTGTGGTGCTGAACTCCTTTAGGTTCATAATAGGATTTCTTGCTCTCTCCATATCCAGTAAAGTTCAGTCCACCATTTCACTTTTCTGAACTTACTTTACTTTCAAGCATCATCCTGCTGCATAGGACTGGTAGTATCTTTCACCCCGATCTGGTAAGAGGGGGTTGCTCAAGGGTGCCCTCTCCTCCATCCATAATTGGAAAGCGAAGTTTTTCTTTGTTTCTTGTTCGACCTTACACTTAGGACTCCCTCCTTAGAGAAATTTAAGGGATTCAGTCCACCGAGCCCCAGGATTAGAAAGAGAGGATCAGGAGTCTGTTAGCAAAATTAAAGGTTACTAAACTTCTCTTGTGTCCGAGCTAATAAAAGAACAAACTCTATTCAACCTCAGCCTCGGCCCTTTGAATTCAGTAGGTATATGGCTGAAGTTTGTGAATTATTATTTCTACTTTTCCTTTTCGACCATACTTTTCTTTTCTTCACTATAGAAATGGATGCCCAGGCGATCGAAATGCTCATGAGAGGGCTCCTGACCTACAAGAGGAAAGAGAAGGCACCGGGTGAGAGTTCGAAGAAAGCAAGAGTTGATGTTCCAAGCTTTGTGTCTTTCGTCAGTAATATGGATGCCCTCGAAATTGCCCCTACCGTCGAAGTTCCTCCTATTGCTGAGTTTGACGCCACCATCGAGGTCATCGGATCTTCGATGCCACCGAGCCCTCCTTTAGAGGCCGAAGTCCCAAAGCCTCCTATTGGAAGGAAGAAGGAGGCAGAGAAGAAAAAGACCAAAAGAGCCCTAAGAAAATCTCAGTGGAAAGTCCACTCCAATGGTCCCAATAGCTTCGACGAAGAATTAGGGGAGAACCCCTTTAATAATCATGAAATCATCAGGAATTTGGTCGACGGGTTCACCATACCTGAAGTCATAGATAGAATCATCGACGTTGATGTCGATCAATGTGCCTGAGATTTTCTTGGATCCTTTCTTGAGGTAGTTACCTCGTCTTTCCATTTCTCTATAAATTTCTTAATGTTTCCTTATCCACATAACCAACTCCATCATATATATATATGTTTTAAACAGACGGGCCATCAACTGCTTGGCTATATCAGATCACTGAATCGATTGAGGTCGGAGTTGATGAAGGCCCAAGAGGATCATCAAGCCAAGGTTGTGCGCTTGATTAAGGAGAGAGATGAGACTGACCGCTTTTTGAAGGAGAAATCTATCGAGGTTGAGGGTCCCCAAGAAGCACACTATAAGAAAAAAAAACATTAATGGAGTTGAAGACTGCTTTAGGCCTGGAAGAAGAGTGGAGGAGAATGGTTGAAGCCAAGATGGTCGAACTGAAGGAGCAGAATTCTAGGTACATCTCAAAGGCGATGGCCCAAGCAATTGAGGAGATCAAGGTCTCCTCCAAAATGAGAGACTTGAACGTCAAATTCAGTCAAGAGACCTTCAACAAAGGATTCGAGCTCTGTGAGGATAGGATGGCCAACAAGTTTTCTAAGCTTGACCTCGATTTCTTGTATGAAGGGGCTCTTGAAGCGAAACCATCCACTATTGTGGCTGACCTCCCCCTATCGAGCTTGCCAATGAAGAGCTGGGACTAATCGATGCCACGATGAACTCCTCGACTACTCTCCCAGAGGTCTGAGATCTCTTTTTGTTATATTTTTCTTTTTCATTTTTTCTTCTTGTACTTTGATATTTTGAATTAATAAAAAAAAATTTCTTTATGTTTATGCCATGGTGTGCTTGTGTTTTAGAATGCTCTTGGTGAATATAATCATGACACACCTCCTCCTGTCGATGCCACATCGTTAATTCATGGCATTCCTCTGAAACCTATGATTAAGGACCTGAAGAGGGAAGTTCATCAAACTAAAATAAAGTTGAAGAAGGCGGAGGATGAGCTTTAGAGGTTGAAGAAGTGCTACTCAGAAACCATAGTGAAAGTCACCTACCTTTAGCAAGTCCATAAAAAGTATGCCATGGACTATATTAATAACAAGCACCATTTAACTGAAGAACTAGAAGGGGCGAAGAAGCTCGGTAGTGAGAAGGCTTAGACTTTGACTACCAAGGCAAGCTCTCTTGAAGTTGAGCTGAAGGCCACACAAGAGAGGATTTAAATACTTGAAGAAAGTTCAGCATGGTCCACCATTCAGACTAAGTATGGCTGAGATTGGTCGAAAAGGTTCTCCAAATTATAGGACCAGTTACAAGCAGTTGAAGACTCATATAATGATTATAGGCGAGGTTGGTGTGGTCAAGTTGCTGACCTTCAATGTAAACTCTGAAAGGCTGATGATGAAATCACCCGACTTCGACAATTACTATCGAATAAAGTTCAAGCCCGCTCTAGCAGAGATTCATAGAAAGTTCTTTCTTTGAGAGGCACTCTAGAGAGTCTATCCGTAGCACATGAAAAAGACAAAGCCGAGCTACGTGAATTGAAGATTCAAATGGTGTATCAAAAGGACATTGTGAAAAATGCCGAAGCCAAACCTATAGTTCTAAGAAAAAAGTTGAGGGAGATGGAGGAGGAGTCATATAGATGGAAGAAGATGAGGGAGAGTTTGGTTGCTTGACAGAGGCTCGAGGAGGTTGAAGGTCTGAAACTCTCCCTCATGATGGCTGGAGTTGGCAATCCAAAGTCCGACCCCGAATAGGACTTTGTCACTCTTTTCTTTCTTCTTCTTCTTTTTTTATGTAACTGGTCTCATGGATCTTCCTGTGTATTGAACCTTTATCTTAATAGAAACATTATTTTGATTGCATCATCTTAGTCGTGTGCTTGTGTAGTTTCTCCCCTTCTCCTATCTTAAACAATCAGAGGTCTTCAACCATGTCAGGATGAGGTTCTTCTCATGTTCCTAACATGGTTAGCCTTTATCCTTGATAGGATAAGGTTCTTCTCCTATTCCTAACAAGATCATCGGGACACAAAAGGATCGTTAAGAGGGTCTCTCCCCTTTGACCCATGTTAGGATTAGGTTCTCCTCTTATTCCTAACATGATTTGCTTTTACCTTTATTAGGATGAGGTTCTACTCCTATTCCTAACAATGTCATTGAGGTACAAAAGGACCATTGAAAGGGCCTCTTTCCTCCTCCTATCTTAAATAATTGAAGGTCTTCATCCATATTAGGATGAGGTTCTCCTCTTGTTCCTAATACGGTTAGCCTTTACCCTTGTTAGGATGATATTCTTCTTCTATTCCTAACAAGATCATCGAAGCTTGAAAGGATAGTCGAAAGGGCCTCTCTCCTCCTCTTGTCTTAAACAACCAGAGATCTTCATCTGTATCAAGATGAGGTTCTTCTCTTATTCCTGACATGGTTAGCCTTTATCCTTATTAGGATGAGATTCTTCTCTTATTCCTAACAAGATCTTTGGGGCACAAAAGGGCCATTGAAAGGGCTTCTCCCCTCCTCCAATTTTAAACTATCGAGGTCTTCTACTTTGTTTAAGGATGATGCATGGTTAAGTTGTTTTCTGCCATCATATAGTCTTGTGCTAAGGAACAATAATATTGAAATAAGAAAATCTTATTGAGGCAAAATTATTGAGAATACATTCACAAGTTTTCTAAGTTCCAAGGTCACAAGAGTGCTGATCCTCCAAGCTTCTTTAGGTAATATGTTGCTGGCAGAACGACTTCCATGATCTCATAGGAGCCTTCTCTATTTAGGGTGAGCTTTCCTTGATTTTGAGGTTGTGAAATATTTGTTCATCGGAGCACCAGATCTCCTACTCTAAATATCTTGCTTCTAATCTTGGAGTTGTAGTAATGGGCTATTTTTGCTTATAGGCTGCCATTCAGATTTAAGCCTTTTCTCACTTTTTCTCCAACAGATCAAAATTTGTCCTGAGATCTTGTGAGTTATTCTATTCACTAAAAGCTTCAACTCGTGCAAAAGAAAGTTCATGCTCAACTAGGATGACTGCCTCTATCCCAAAAGCCAATGCAAAAGGGGTTTCTTTAGTTCGAAACCTCTGAGTGGTCCTGTCGGCCCAAAGCATGTGATAAAGTTCATCCACCAAAGTTTCTTTAGCTTTTTTAGGCCTAGCCTTTATCCCTTAAAGCAAAGTTCTATTAGTTACTTCAACCTCACCATTTGCCTGCGGATGAGCTATTGATGTAAAGTGATGAGAAATATTCAAGTTTTTGCAAAATTCAACGAACTTCGCTCCTGCAAACTGGCATTTATTATCAACGATCAATTCCATGGTAGACCAAATCTGCAAACTATCAACTTCTAGATGAAGTCCTGCACTTTAGTTTCAGTGATCTTTGCCAGAGGTTTGGCCTCAACCTACATTTTGAAATAATCCATGGCCACTAGTAGGAACTTTCGTTGTTCAGGTGCGATGAAAAATGGCGCAAGTTTATCCATCCCCCATTTCACAAATAGCCAAGGAGCACTTAACTATATAAGCTATGAAGCTGACTGTCTTTGAATGTTTTTATTTTTCTGATACCTATCATACTTCCACATATAATCCATTGCATCTTGGTGAATTGTTGGCCAATAGTATCCTTATCGAAGCAATTTATGTGATAAGGATCTCTCCCCTAGATGATTTCTATGTTCCTTCATGAACTTCTCTCAAGGCATAATCAGCTTCAGAAGGTTGGAGATATTTAAGAAGTGATAATGAGTATGACCTTTTATACAATTTATTTTCATATAAAATGTAGCGAGAAGCTTGATTTCTTAGCTTCTTTGTGATCTTTGGGAAGGAGTTCATCTCTAAGATAGGAGATTAACGGATCAATCCAGCAGGGTTTATGGTCAACTTGCATTACTGCCTGCGGTTCTTCTAGACTTGGTCACTACAGAACTTTATAGAGAAATTCTTTCGATAGTTCATTTGGGGTTAAGGTGGCCAACTTAGAGAGGAGATTGGCTCTAGCATTTTCTACCCTAGGGATCTACTGGGTAACAAAACTGATAAAGGCTGAACTTAAACTCTTCACCTTTTTCAAGTATTTTTTCAAACTTTTCTTTCGAGCTTCAAAGGTGTTACTGACTTGTCCCACCACTAGTTGAGAATAACTATACACCTTCAAATATTTTGCTTTCAATTTTTTGGCTATTCTCAGTCTCACAATCAGGGCTTCGTACTTTGCTTCATTGTTGGTAGTGGGAAACTTGAAGCACAAAGCATATTCGGGGCTACAACTCCTTCCAAATTGATGAGAATCAAGCCCGTGCCTGCCCTAGAAGCATTAGATGAACCATCTACATATAGTGCCCAAAAGTTTTCAAGAAGATCAGTCTTCTCTTCAGGAGTGCCAGGGATATGAACTTCTTGATGTTCTGGTTTGATTACATCCAGAATGGTATACTCCATTATAAAATTGGCTAGTATTTGAATCTTAATGGATGGCCGAGGTTGAAAATAAGTATCAAATTTAGTTAACTCAATCATCCATTTTGCCACTCTTTCAGAGGTATCAGATCAGTGAAGAACTATCTTGATGGATTGATCAGTAAGGAGAGTAATTGTGTGCTCTTGAAAATAAGGTCAGAGCTTTCTGGCTATAATCAACAAGGCATAAGTTAGTTTTTCTAATTTGATATACCTCATTTCTGCATTCCTCAGGATTCTGCTTATGTAGTAAATTACCTTCTGAACTTTGGCTTCTTCTTTGATCAAGATCGCTCCAATAGCTATGGGGGACACAACGTGGTATAAGAACAGCTCTTCTCTAGGTTCTGGTTTGGCTAGGAGTGGAGGCGAACTAAGATAGTTCTTCAATTATTCAAGATCCTGCTGGCATTCAAGTGTCTAATTGAAGTTCTTGGACTATTTGAGTACTTAGAAGAAGGGCATGCAGTGCTTCGCCGATCTTAAAATGAAATGATTCAGGGTCGCTACCTTGCTTATGAGGTGTAGAACTTTCTTTATTATTTTTTGGACAGTCATTTTCTAGATGGCTTTGATCTTTTTTGGATTGGCTTCAATGCCGCGGCTTGACACCATAAATCTCAGGAACTATTCAAGGTTACATTGAAAGTGCATTTTATAGGATTCAGCTTTATCTTATACTTTTGGAGGGTACTGAAGGTCTCCTCAAGATCGGCAATGTGATTTGACGAAAATTAACTTTTAACCAATATGTCATCTACATAGACCTTCATGTTTCAGCCAATTTGCTTCTTAAAGATCTTATTTACCAAGCACTGATAGGTTGCTCCTGCATTTTTAAGTCCAAAGGGCATGATCTTGTAATAATAAAGAACATGATCAGTAATAAAAGTAGTCTTCTCATCATCTCCTGGTGCCATCCAGATTTGATTATAGCTGGAGAAGGCATCCATAAAGGTGAGGAGTTCATGGCCTAAAGTTGCATCCACCAGTTGATCAATCCTGGGTAGAGGGTAGCTATCTTTTGGACAAACTATGTTTAAGTATGTGAAGTCTTTGCACATCCTCTACTTGCTATTTTCCTTTTTAACAAGAACAATATTTGTAATCCAATTCAGATAAAGCATTTTCTAAATGAATCCTGCCTTATGAAGCTTGTCGACCTCGTCCATTTTAGCCTTATGCCTTTTTGGTGCAAAACTACATTTTTTCTACTTTACTGATCGATGTTTATGGTCCACACCCAAGTGATGCTCCATTACTTCTGCATCAATGCCGGGCATGCCTACAGGCACCCAGGTGAAGACATCAGCATTTCTTTGCAAGAAGGTGACGAGTTGCTTTCTGACTTCTCCCTTTAGATTCGAGCCAATCTTTACAGTGTGCTCCTTATTCCAATCATTCAGGGGGATCTCCACAAGGTTGTCAATTGATTCTCTTCTTTCTTTAAATAAATCATCATGAGCATCAAGCCCATCCACCAAATAAGGGTCTACTTGCTGATAGGGACACGATGTTATCGTTAAGACACCGTGTTTATCAGTTTAATCCGACTTCTTAAAATCATTGAAAATGCGTAGATAGTAGTGAGTCGGATCGAATCCATAGGGAAGGTAGTATTTTAGATTTGAAATCTTTGATTTTATAAAAAAAAAGATAAAAAAGAAGAGTTTCGAGATCAAAAGTGAAGTCGGAAAATAAAAAGCGAAAATTAAAAGATGCAGGAATTTAAACTTGATACTAAGATCTACTAGTTAGATCTTAGCATCTACTTGCAAAGCAATAATTTAAAGTGCAGAAATTAAATTATAATAAAAAGCAAGAAATTAAAATGTAAAAATAAAATTTTTATTAACTAAAATTTTAGAATTTAAATACATAAAATTTAAAAATAAAAGATAATAAAATAAAATAGCCTGATCTTTGATCTTGGATCGGCATTGGCAGAAAGATGGTGTAGAAGCTCGGCTCTTCTTCTCGGCACCCGTTGCTTCGAAGCAGCCTTTAACCATAGCCTGGCTTCGCCCTGTACCAAAGCTTCACCTTGATCGGAGATGTTGATTTTTGGAGGCCTAGGGTCCTTTTTATAGTGCTAGGAGGGCTGGATATTTTTTTCTAAAGGCAATATGGGACTAATGAACTTTGTAATCATCAAAATCTAAATAAAATTTGAATTAAAATAGCTCTGATACAACTCTGATAAGTTTGATAAAATCCAACTATTCAATAAAAATCCAACGGTCCAAAAATCATCAAAATCGGATGTAGATCAGCTCAGATTGGGTCGGATTAAATTTTGGCCATTGGATCACGCTTGATGGAGGAAATCTGGCCGCAAATCACGTGCTTGAGAGTTTGATCACCATCGGGAGCTTTTTGGACCGTTGGATCGTCGCTTGGATCGAGCGCTACCATCCGATGGCGATCCGCATGATGTCTGCAGCTGAATCAAATCCGAAAGCAACCACAGCCATCCGATCCTGACCGCAAACAACCACATCCGTCCGATCGCGCAATCACTGTTCCCATGGACCTCATAGACCGGCCTTACCGCACACCACAGCCAATCAACGCTGCTGTCACCGAGTGAAATGACCAAATTGCCTTGTGAGCTGCGATAAATTTTTGTAGACCCTTTAAGGGTCTAGGTCCACCACGTGGCAGGCTCTGATTCACCGGATTTTGCTGAGCTGGCGGTCCACGCCTGGATCGTAGACCGGCTGATGGCTTCAATGGCTAAGTTGGCTTTGATGGCTTGGCTTGGCTTGATGGCTCGGCTTGGCTTGCTGGCTCGGCTTGTGGAGCCGGCTGAGCCGTTTTCTTTTTTTATTTAATTTTTATTTATTTTATATTTTTAAAAATTCATATCTTTTCCATTTTAGCTCCATTTTTCTTAAAATTTATTTCGTTATGATCAAAAAAAATGAGCTCTTTCTATTGATAATAAAATTTTATTTTTTAATTTTTATTATTTTTTTATTATTTTTTAATTAATTTTTTAATTAATAAAAATATGAATTTTTCAAAAATTATATATAAATTGATTAATAATTCTTAAAAATTAATATAAATTAATTAATAAATTAATACTTTTATTGGTGAATTTATGATGCTTATCACTTACCTTCCCCTTAGTAAGGCAATATTGTAACAATACCAAGCTAGTGCCTGATCTCCTCTAATCTTTTCGATTTCGTACTCTATTGGGAACTTTATTTTTAGGTAGGATGTCGAAACCACAATCTGGAGTTCATTCAAACCAAGTTGGCCGAGGATCACATTGAGGTAGAGGGAGCTTTAACTATTAAAAAATTAACTTGAGCTCTGAATTGTTTTGGATACCATCCTATGACCATGGGCAACATTATTATTTCTTCTATTGGTACTATATCACCTGTGAACCCTACTAATGGGGAATTCATTGGATCCATCCTACCATTAGGTATGGACATTTTATAAAAAGCATCACAAAATGAGACGTCAACAGAGCTTCCATTATCAATTAAAATGCAGCGTGCATTATAATTAGCAATATTTAAAATAATTACAATCGCATCATTATGTGGAAGCTAAGCTACCTAAGCATCTTCTTCAGTAAAAATGATGGATTCTTCAGTTCGCTAATTTTTTGCTGGTTTTGCTGACTCACTAGTCCCCCCCCTCTGATGACTCCCAATTATGGTGTTGATGATTCCAAAGGAAGGCTGATCTCCTTGCGGTTCATCTCTCTGAGATGGCTCGGGCTGTAGTGGTACTCTTAGATGATCTTCTCTTCTCTTTGGTTGACACCAATTAAACTGATCCAACTGACCTCTTCTAATTAATGCCTCAATGGAGCTGGATACATTCTTCAATATCGTGACCATAGTCACAATGATAGAGGTAGTACTTATTGGGATTGTGCTTCGTCGGATGAGTCTGCATCCTCTCCAGTCCTAGCGGCTGCTCCCTTGTCCCCATTAGCACTTGGGTCTTTGAGGCATTCAAGGGAGCATACTTGTTGAATCTCCTGGGAGTGCGGTTCTGTCGGGTCCTTCAATCTAGACTTTCCTACCAATGAGCTCGAGGAGGAGTTCGGGCTTATCTATGCATAGGAAAAGTTCGGGAGCACTGTTGAGCTTCACTCGGCTTGCTTTCAAGTGCGGGCTCGCTAGGTTCATCTACTTGCCACTCTCTTATGGCCTCATCATCCTTCAATTTGAAGTCTACTTTAGCTCGAGCATAACCTTTAGCCTGGGCCAACATATCAGCAAAATTTTTGGGATACATTCTTTCTAGAGAGGATTGAAGATCATTCTTTTAAAGATGGTCTTTCAGTGCAGCCATGGCTACAGATTGGTCCAAGTTTTGGACCTTCAGTGCAACAGTATTGAAGTGGCTAACGTAAGCTCTGATAGGTTTCCCTTGCTTTTGCTATATATTGATGAGGAAGTTCGAGCCTTATCTTGGACATCAGTTGCTTATGAAATGAGTCACAAACTGATGGCTTATCTGATCAAAAGGAAAGATCATACCCGGCTTAAGGCTTGAGTACCGAATTTTTGCTACTCCCTTCAGGGTAGATGGAAAAGCTCGACATAGAATGGCATCCGGTGTGCTGTGGAGCAGCATTATCATCTGAAAGGCCTTAAGATGGTCGACCAGATCAAAAGTTTCATTGTAACTCTTGAACTAGAAAAGTTTGAAGTTCAGCAGGATAGGCTCCTACATGATTTTGGTTGAGAGGAAGGGATCAGTGCAGATGTCATCATGGTGGATCGGGGTGGCATGGCGAAGCTCCTCAATCCACTGCTTCATGTCCTAAAGTTTTTGATTGAGAGCGTCATCTCGACCATGGATCTCGGAGGGCCACCAGCTATAGATAGGAAAAGTCTCCTCCAGAGAAGAATCATGGTCAGAGCTGGGATCTTCTGCTTTCTATTTCCCCTTCCTAGGAGTAATGGGTCTACTAACCCAAGTATGCTTTCTTTGAGCCTGTTCTTGAAATTTCGATAGGGGGTTTTCTGGTTGGGTTGTCACTGGGGGCTGCTGCATAGTCTACACCATTTCGGTGAGGCCTTCATCTTGCTGCATCAGTAGGTTGAACTACTCTAAATCCACCATGGCTATTGGTGAAAGAGGTTGAGCTGCTAGTGATGGTGTTGGAGTAGGCGGGTCTGGCTCAGATCTGACGATGGAGGTGATGGATCATCGGATGGTTGTCTTCTTATGGAGCATTTTTGAAACTGAAAGAGATCAAACAGAGTTGGATCCTGAAGGATTAAAAGAAGAAAGTAAAGAAGATCGACTGAGCACTCTTTTTAGAATAAGGGCTCAAATACTCTTTCTCTAACATCAATCCTATTGGTGCAGAAATCTATAAGGATGTCGGAGGTAGTTGGAGTGAGGAAAATTAGGCTACCGACTGGACCTACCAAACAAAATCCTAACTGAAGGTGGGTGGCTTCGGTAGGATCCTTCAATGCTCAAGTCAATTTTTTGACCAACTGGAACGAAGTGATCAGAAAAGCTGCAAAGCAGAGTAGTAGGAAAGAAAAGAGAGCAAAGAGAAAAATACATATGAAGGGTCCCTTTTATAGATAGAGCATGTAACAAACTAATGGTGATAACTGTAACCATCTGGTAGTGGGCCACTTAGGCCATATGGAGTTTGTTATGGGGACAAGTTTTTGTTTGTCATGACTTATAGGTGGTGGAGATTTTTTTGTTAGAGTTCGGACATAGGTCTAAGACTTTGGTGTATGTGGTGAACTTATGACTGGCCGAGGTCCGTTGGGGGTAATGTCTAGTGGCTTTAAGAAGTTTAAAAGCTTTCTAGGCCACGTGCAAGTAGGCGCCGCCTAAATTGAGATCTAAAGTTCTATGCTCCATTCTTTGCAGAGCGGTTGTTATGTATCAATGATTTGGCGAGATTTCTTTGGATGGCCCCAGCCGACAGGCATGGCAGGGATTAAATAGGTCCATGCCTGAAAGGAGCACTATCAAGAGGAGCATGACTATAGGAGTTCATTCAAAAAGAATCCAACTAGAAGGAGCATTGTTAGAGGAGTTCGCTCGAAAGGAGTGCAACTGGAGGAGTTCGTTTGGAAGGAGCACGACTAGAGGAGTTCGTCCATAAGGACCGCGATTGGAGGAGTTCTTTCGAAGGGACTACGACTGGAGGAGTTCATTCGGAAGGAGTGCGACTAGAGGAATTCATCCAAAAGGAGTGCAACTGGAGGAGTTCATTTGAAAGAAGTACAACTGAAGGAGTTCATCCAGAAGAAGTGTGACTAGAGGAGTTCATTCGAAAGAAGTATGGTCAGGCCCCAAGCTTGTCATTTATTTTTAGTCAAAAGGCAAGATTATTATAACAACAGTTCTTTTTCGTTGTTCAAGATTGTGTCGCTGGACTTCTATATGATTTTGAGAGGCTTTGTAGTATGAACTTGTTATTGAGGGGTTGGTGAATTCCAATAGGAGAGAGGTAGGTGGCTAAGGACTTTGACTGGGGTTATTTTACCCCCAACAGGCCTTTTAGCCAAAAACAATTATGAGATTTCAACAAAGAAAGAACTTTGTAATATCATTTTGAATGGTATTACTATGTTTTCTAGATATTTGATTAATGGGGTATACATGATATCACAACCTATTAATATAGTCTACTCCACTAGCAAAAATCCTAGATTAGATAGTGTGTCTGATATCTACTTATCGCATTATAGGCTAGGTCACATTAAAAAGAATAGGATAAATAAGTTAACTCAAGAGAAAATCCTTGAAGTCAGTGATTCTGAATCACTTCTAAACTATGAGTCTTGTCTTCCTAAAAAAATGACCAAGTCACCTTTTACTAAAAAAGGTGATAGAGCCACTAAGCTCTTAGGTCTTGTACATACTAATGTACATGGGCTTATGAGCACAAGTGCCAAAGATGGATATCTCTACTTCATCACTTTCATAGATGATCTATCCAGATATGGATATGTCTATTTGATTAAACACAAGTTAGATTTTTTTAAATATTTAAATGATATTCAAATGATTCCGAAATGAAGTAGAAAAATAAACTAAAAAGAGTATTAAAATCCTTCCATTTGATCGAGGAGGTGAATACCTCTTCGGTGAGTTTCTCATATATCTAGGAGAGAATGAGATTCTCTCTCAATGGACTTCTCTAGGAACACTGTAGCATAATAGTATGTCCGAAAGAAGAAATCAAATTTTATTAGATATGGTCTGATCTATGATGGGTGTTGGGAGTAGACCTGCTCCTGTCGAAGTTTGGCAAAATATCTGATCGCTGAATGATCCTCTCCGATAGCAAGAACCAAGATTGAGCCTTGACCAAATTTTCAAGATCCCTCCAGACTTCGCCCAGATGAGCTTGAATAGCAGTGGTGGCCGAGCTCCTCCACCCCAGGCAGTCAGCCCTCTTTTGGTAGAACTTCATCCAAACGAACTTCCATGCACTATTGAGTATTTTAGACTTCTCCTTTAGTTGGACTTTCCCATCAGTCGAACTCCTCCCAAACTTCTCCTTCAGCCAGACTTCTCTACCAGTCGAACTCCTTCCGAACTTCTTCTTCAGCTGGACTTCTCCACCTGTCGAACTCCTCTTGGACTACTCCTTCAGCCAGACTTCTCCACCAGTCAAACTCCTTTCGAACTTCTCCTTTAGTCAAACTTCTCCACCTATCAATCTTCTCCTTCCATCAAACTCCTTTCGAACTTCTTCCAACTGCCTAGAAGGATCTCAACACCAACTCTCAATATGGCGAATAATGATCCATGCACAGCTGATCTCGAGAACCTCTGAGCTCCTCTCAAACAACATCATTGAGGGATGCTCCATCGCCTATAGCCATCCCATCCTAACTCCAGTTGGCACGTCATGACAACAGACACTATCCTTTGTAACAAACTTCAGTGGCCCTGAACAGCCCACTATCGGGTAGTTATGGTTGTCACTATCAGTTTGTTATAGGCTCCGTCTATATAAGAGATCCTCTAGATACTCTTTCTTCTAGAAGCTCTCTTCTCCCTTTTGATACTCTACTACTTTCTTTTCTAAGCACTCCATTTTTGTTGCCCAAGAGAGCTGACTTGATCATCGAAGGGTCTTACCAGAGCCACCACCCTCGACTCCAATCGAGACTGGTTTTGTAGGTCATCAATGATGACCCCCTCTTCCTCGACTCTAGCATGGATTTCGACGTCAACTAGATTTCACACCAACATGATTAGATTGGCACTAGAGGAAGTGACCCATTCTCTTGGGATTCCCTTGTTCTTAAAGGAGTGCTCAGTACAGATCTCTCTCCTTCTCCCTCAAAGTTCTTCTTCCCTAGGCAATCTCTTAAGGATGCCTTCTAGAAAGGCTTCCATCCGACGGTCGACTAACTCCGTGACTAGATCTCATCCAGATCTGTCCACCCCCATCTCATCCCCAGCATCTCAAGTTTCACCGATAGCAGTGGTGGATGCAAAGCAATTTAAACTGCTGGTCCAGTAGGTTAGGAGCCTCACTGAAGTAGTGCAGAGCATGCAATAGAGCGGCCTCCGATGCCGACCTGGCCAGAGTAGGATTCTCTGAAACCCCAGGATCCAGTTGGGGGAAGACCGTCTTGGGTGAGTTGATCGATAACCTCCAAAAAAGAGAAGCAGAGGGTAGAGAGCCCCTGCTCCAATCATGATTCTACCCGTGGAGGGACTTTGCCTCCATTCAGGTAGAAGACTTCGAAGATCCATGATCGTGAGGATCTTTTGGATCAAAAACTCAAAGAAATGATCTAGCAGATTGAGAAATTCCACCACGCTCCCTCCTCTCACGATAATGATATCTACACTAACCCTCCCTTTTTTCAAAAATTATGTAAAAACCCATCCCGTCGAACTTCAAATTTTCCCAGTTCGAGAGCTATGACAGGACTACCAATTCAATTGACCATCTAAAGGCCTTCCAGATAATGATGCTGCTCCATGGCGCTCTAGATGCCATCCTATGCCATACTTTTCCATCAATCCTGAAGGAAGTAGCAAGGAATTGGTACTTGGCCCTTAAGTCGGGTACTATCATTTTCTTCGATCAAATAAGCCATCAGTTTGTGGCTCATTTTATCAGTAGCCAACATCCTCGACAAGGCTCAGACACCCTCATCAACATTAAGTAGAATAAGGGGGAATCCATATGGGCCTATGTTACCCATTTCAATGTCGCTGCACTGGAGGTCCAAAACTTGGACCAATCTATTGCAATGGTCATACTGAATGGAGTCCTTCAGAAGAATGATCTGCTATTCTCCCTGGAGATGAAGTATCCCAAGAATTTTGCTGATATGCTGGCTCAGGCTGAAGGTAATATTCGAGCAGAAAAGGCCTTCAAGGCTAAGGATAGTGAAGCTGTTGAAGAGCAACGAGCAGGTGAATCAAGTATGCCCGCTACTGATGAAAAGCTGGGTGAAGCTCGGCCACATTTTCGAATTCCAACCGAGCACAAGTGAGCCCAAACTCCTCCTAAGACTTAAAGTCAATGAAGCCCAAATAGGAGGGCATGTCGGGGCTCCCCCATCAAAAGGTTCCACAACTATGCTCCCCTCAATGCTTCAAAAATTCAAATGTTGATGGAAATCAAGGAGCAGCTGCCAAGGATGGAGAGGATGCGCACTCATCCTAACAAGCGCAATCTCAATAAATACTGCTTCTACCATCATGACCACGGTCATGATACTAAGGAGTGCATTCAACTCCAAGATGAGATTGAGGAGCTTATCAGACGAGGCTGGCTTGACCAATTTCTACAGCATCGACTTGAGGGAAGAAAAGATCGACCAAGGGCACTACCACAACAAGAACCATTAAGGAGAAAGGAACAACAAGAAGATCGATCGCCTCTCAGCATCATCAACACCATCTCTGGAGGACTTCGATAAGAGAAGGTCAACGGATCTAGAGGATCGACAAAGAGATAGAGAATTGAGGAGCCCCTAACTTTGACTAAAGTAGATGCATAGGGAGTTCAGTTCTAGCATAACGATGTGGCTGTAATTGCTTTAAATATTATAGATTATGATGTACGCCGCATCCTTGTTGATAATGAAAGTTCGGCTAATGACTTATTTTATGATGCTTTCTCCAAAATGTCTATACCTAATAGCTGACTTGGACCAATGAACTCCCTATTGGTAGGCTTCACTGGTGGTGCAGTATCAGTTAAAGGTGTAATAACTTTGGTTGTGGCTGCAGAACAATATCCGAGATAGTCCAGGGCATTGGTGGACTACCTAGTAGTAAAAGCTCCATCGACTTATAATGCAATTCTCGATCGATCTAGTCTAAATGTGCTTCGGGCAGTGGTGTCGACCTACTATTTGAAAATGAAGTTTCTAACAAGCTATGGGATCGGAGAAGTCATAGGAGATCAAGCTCTTGTAAGACATTGCTGCTCAATTTTCTTGCAGAGGTGTGAGCAGTCAGATCCTTATTTGATTGACGGGTTGGATGACCACGATGATCTAACTGAAGAGTGGGGTGAGCCCTGTAAGTACACCAACTGGCATCACCTCTTCCTGATATCAATTGATATTTTATGATATCGCTTGAACTTAAGGGAAAAGCTTTATTTTCCAGGTCAGGTTCATTTAGATCTGATTAGATCAAGAAGAATATTTCAAAAAATTTTTCTCTAAGATCCTAATTAGATCTGAGACTCCTTAGATCTGATCTTATTAATCTAATAATAAAAATTAAAATTAAAATTAAATCTAATTTAATTATACCTTTATTTTGGGTAATCCAATTATTCTGTGATGATTCCGATGTTTGCTTGAGGTTCTGAACGTAGCCATGCAAGTGTCTGACCTCTACCAGTATCCATTCAGACAGGATCTGAAGATCTTCTCCTTCTTAATCAATTCTCTAAAGATCAGATCAAGATCTGATCTTGAAGGTCCTTAAAATTATCTTTGAAGAATAGTCGTTGTCTCTTGCAGCAGTGCTGCCTTCTTCCTTTACTGGTGCCTTTCACTTGCTTGGATCACACCTTGTTCATGCCCAAAAGCCCTTAGGTGTGGAAAGGAGAGAGAGGACTAGAGGGTGGCATGGAGAAGGAGGGAGAGAGGCTTTGTAGCATGGGCTAAAGGTAGAAGCATTAAATTCTAGGCATAGATAGGGTTTATATAAATCCTACTGCGCCATGCAGTGCCACATCATCCTGACCAATCACGACCCTTTGTGCATTCAAATCTAAATCTGATTGGTGGGATGACATCATCTGATCCAATCAGATGAGAGACCCTCAAAACCCTTCTAAGGTGGTGCCAAGACTAGGTCAAATAAGACTTCTTAGCGCCATAGAGTTTAATCCTTGAAGCAACCCTGGAGTCCTATCTGTATGGGATTCCATCTTTATCCTCATGTGGTGCATGCCTCCCTAGGCTTGCACCCTCTTCCTGTATGCATTTTAGCAGGGGGATAAGGTCCCAGGTACTCTCCTATGGGTGCATGACACATGGGTGGATGTCAAAGTGTTTAGGGTCAACATTTGACCAATGTCCGAAAATGAGATTTAGCAGGTGATCAAAAATGGCAGGTGTTATCTCGAATTTATCTCATAAATTATGACAACCCTTTTTTGATCTAGACAAAATCTAGTTAGATCAAGTAAAGATTGTCGAGTGAGCCTAAACACATTTGCCTCAATCGAGACAAGCTTTAATGATCATTAAAGAAGAACATTAGGCTCAATTGTGTGATAGCATGATTTTCTTGAACCTAATTGAATCTTATTCAAATCAATTGAACTGGGTTAGTCCAATTGATGATATCCAGATCCAAACCTTTGTTTGTGTGACCCAGTTAGGTTCAGTTCCATATGATAATGGGATATGTCATGATCCATATCATCGACATCATCGAAACACCTTCCGATGGATCAGAATTTTTTAGATTCAGACAACTAGTATGATCGATCATCCAAATCATTCTAACTGCTCCCAAAATCCACCTATGACACCTAGCAGCATATGGTGGCAATCCATCAGAACTGAAAGCAAACCTCTCGATGCAGTTACCTATGTGATTAAGTTCCTCTATCTTGAGCTCCGACCAGATTAGGGTTAAGGTGATCTCATCAAATCTAAATTTCCATCATATGAATTAATCATTCTATTCAAGTTCAATGTGAAAACCTTAATAGAATCTATTTCTATTATTTCACTCTGCTATGGCCATGGGCTTATAGACTTGATTCTCATGATCATCATAGGACTACTCCTCATCTACCGAGGTAGACAGATCCCCTATTGGTGCAATCCAATTCCTGCAACGAACATGCTATAGCCAACATATACCTCAGGATTCCAACTGGCTAGAAGACCGAGTTATGATGTAGTCAAACTATAACACCCTCAAGGTGAACTACCGATGCACCTTAGGTCAGAGAACCAGACACATCACTGTAGCTTTGATCCAGTCATTGATGAGAAGGTAGACTTCTTCATGACTGGTTGAGGTGGTCACGTTCAGTGCCCTCATTCTCTAACGAGTACCTGTACTCTCACTCTGATATCTCTAAACCATAGACTTAAGACTCATCTACCCTAAAGATGGGATCATACACCAATCTTTCGGATCAATCACCTTCATCATGATGATCCTATGGTCGAGAGCATTTTATGAGTTAATAATAAAAATTCATGTCTTAAATTTTCAACTCTTGAAAATATGAACTATCATTACCATTAACTCAAGAAATGTATCACGGACACTTTCAAATATACACTATGATAGAAAAAAATCCATTTTATTATTTATAGTCAAAATTATAATTTTACCCTTAGTAGTGTATTACAAGTGTCAGCCAATCTGGCTTTTAGGGCACGCATATGTAACAAACTCCCACTTGACCTAAAGCTAATTGGCTATAAATCTAAGTCCCATCTTCTCAAGGTGGGCTTCGATCATTTGCTGGCCCAATGGCTTTATAAGTGGGTCTACCGCATTATCTGTAGAGTCGACTCTCTTGACCTTGACGTAACCTTTCTCGAGGTAAACACGGATGAGGTGGTATCGCCGCTCGATGTGCTTGGATTTCTGGTGAGACCTCGCTCCTTAGCACGGGCTATGGTGCCATTATTATTGTAGTATAGAGGAACATCACTCCGATCTCTATGGCAAACTTCTTGTACCGAAATGCCTTCTTCACAGCTTTTGATGCAGCATTGTACTCTTTTTCCATGGTGGAATGTGATATCACTATCTGCTTGGAACTCTTTCAACTGACAGCACCACCATTACATACAAACAGACTCCCAGATGTCGACTTTCAATCATCTATATCAAATATAAAATCCAAGTCTATATACCCTTGGAATTGGAGTTCTTTATTACCAAAAACCAACAACATATCCTTAGTTCTTCTCAAGTACCTAAGGATACATTTCACAGAAGTCCAGTGTTCTTCATCGAGATTTGACTGATATCTGCTCATGACACTCACAGCATGGCTATATCAAGTCGTGTACATAACATGGCATACATGAGGCTCCTTATTGCTGAAGCATAAGGGATCTTGCTCATGCATTCAATCTCCTTAGGTGTGTTAGGACACATTTTCTTAAAGAGATAAATGCCATGTCTGAAGGGTACCAATCCCCTCTTAGAGTTTTTCATGCTAAACCTCTTTAGCACTTCTTCTATGTACATCTTCTGCGAAAGACCTAGCATCCTATTCGGTCTATTTTATAGGCCTTAATTCCTAGAATGAAGGATGCTTCTCCTAGTTTTTATGAAGAATTCTTAGAGATTTATATGATTTTCATTTTTATTTTATGTTTATTTCATTTTTCAGATATTTTTGACTCAACAGGAATATATTCCCAATAAGAGGATATCATCCACGTACAGTACGAGGAAGACAATAGCACTCCCATCGATCTTTTTAAAAATATATGATTTTTTTATATTCTTGATGAAACTAAATAATTTGATCACATCATTAAAATGAATATTCCAACTCTGAGATACTTGCTTAAGTCCATATATGGACCTTTGTAGCTTGCATACTTTATGATCAACATCACTGAATGTGAAACCTAATGGCTATTCCATATAGATATCTTCCTCAAGGTATCCAATTAGGAATGCCATTTTCACATCCATTTGCCATATTTCATAATCGAAATAGGTTGCAACAGCAAGCAATGCGCAGATAGATTTTATCATGGCTACTGGCGAAAAGGTATCATAGTAGTCAATTTTTTCATGTTGACTATACCCTTTTGCCACTAATCTTGCTTTGAATGTCTCCACATTCCCATCTACACCAATCTTTCTCTTGTAGATCCATTTACATGCAATAGGTACTATACCTTCAAATGGATCTACCAAGATCCACACTTGGTTTGAGTGCATCAAGTCAATTTCTGACTTCGTTGCTCTACATTTCTTAGAGTTGATTATCGTTATCGTCTCATCATATAGGTTTTGGGATATCACCAATGAAGCCCATTACCTATGAAATAATTTTTTTACTTCTCTGAAATAGTACCTCAGTAGTCTCAGGGGACATAAAGAAAACCTTTTCGGATCTATCAAGGTGAGAGGTAGTGTTGTTAGATATATGTGCCCTAGAAGCCAGAATTGCTGACACTTGTAATACACTTCTAGGGGCAAAATTATAATTGAATAAAATCAATAAATGGGTTATTTCTATCACATATGTGTATTTAGTGTCTGTGATACATCCTTTGAGTTAATGGCAATGATAATTCATATTTTCAAGAGTTAAAAATTTAAGACATGAATAATCATATTAACTCATAAATTGCTCCCGACGATAGGATCATCACGAAGGTGATTGATCTAGAAGGTTGTGTACAATCGCTTCTCTTTTAGTAAATGAGTCTTGAGGTCTACGGTGTGGAGACACGGAGCGAGAGTACAGATACTCATTAGAGTAACGGGCCCTGAGCGTGACACACTCGGTAGTCTAGAGTCTACCTTCTCGTAAATGACTGACTCGATGCTGCAGTAAGTGTGTCTGGTTCTTTGACCTGGAGTGCATCGGCAGTTCACTTTGAGGGTTTATAGTTTGACTACACATTACTCGGGTCTCCTAGCCATATGGAACCTGAGGTTATGTTGGGTATACATGTTCATTGTAGAAACTGGATGCATCAGATGGGATATATCTACGGTGGTAGAAGGAGTACCCTATGATGATCATGAGTCAAGTCCAGAAATCATGCCATGGTAGAGTGAGAATATAGAAGAGTTTCTATTTAGATTTTACATTGTACTCGAATCGAATGATTACATTATTGACAGAGAACTAGGTTTGACGTGAGTTTCACTTAACCCTAATCTGATCGAGCTCAAGATAGAAGAACTAATCACACAGTAGCTGCACCAAGAGTTTCGCATTCAAGCTGATGGGTTGCCACCAATACTGCTAGGTGTCACTGGTGGATTTTGGGAGCAATTAGAATGATTTAGATGATCGATCATTTAAGCTTTCGAATCAAAAGATTCTGATCCATCGAAAGAGTTTCGATGATGTCATGATAGAGATCATGACATATCCCATTACCATAACAGACTGAACCTAACTGGTCACACAAACAAGGTTTGAATCTGGTGATCATAATTGAACTGATCTAGTTCAATTGATCTGAATGAGATTCAATTAGGTTCAAGAAAAATCATTGCTATCACTCATTGAACCTAACGTTCTTCTTTTGCATCATAAATTAAGTTCCTGATGAGCCAAAGGTTTGTGCTCAATCAAGAGCCTTTTATATGTCTGACGAGGTTGCCAAGTCAAAAAAGGTTGTCTTATTTGTAAGACATTACGTGCCATTTTGGTTCACTGCCATTTCTTCTTCTTTATTTGTCAAACATCTACTTTTGACTGTCAATCGTTGACCATTGACCCTTTGACTTTTGACCACATTCAGCACCTATTGGAGAGCTGTGGGGCCTGTCCCCTGCAGAACCCTGGCAAGAGAGGGGCGCACGAGCACCAAGGGGCATGAGCCCAAGGTTTGAAGGCAGTCTTGGAGTTCTTGTTGATAAGGACTCCACTCTTTATGGATTTCCAATTAGAGTCTCGCTAAAACCCACTTTGATTGGTCTTAGACTACCCTCTAAGTAGGAATCCAGGGACCTATTCCCAACCAATGCAATTTAGATCTGATTTACAAAGGGTTGTGATTGGTTGGAATAAGAAGGCTGGTATCAGTCAGTCAGTAATAAGACCTGTGCCAATCAACACTATAATTGAATTGAGATCAAAGTTCCGATGCCCAAGGCTGCCTCTCCCCTCCTTCTCCATGCCATAGTCTCTTCTCCCCTTGCTCTCCACGTCCAAAAGTGTTTTGGACTTTGGTTGGTGCGATTCAGATCAAGGAAAGGCGATCAAAAGCAAGAAGGCTGCGCTGCTGCAAAAGGACGACTGCAGATCTTCAAAAGAGTTTTGAAGATCCTCCAGATCAGATCCAGATCTGATTTTTGGAGGTGTGATAGAGAAGAAGAGGATCTCCAGATCCAACCCGAGTGGATACCGGTAGAGGCCAGGCGCTTGCGTGGCTAAGATCCAGAACCTTCCGCTGCAATCAGGATCATCTACAGGGTAATAGGATTACCCAAATCAGGTAAATTAAATTTGATTTAATTTATCTTATTTTATTTTATTTATTAAAATAATAAGAATCAGATCTGAAACATATCAAGATCTGATTAAGATCAAGAGAAAAATTTTTGAAATATATCTCTTGATCTAATCAGATCTGGACGAACCTGGACCGGGAAATCAGGATTTCCCTTCAACTGGTATCAGAGCCATGGTTCTAAAATTGTTTAGATCTGATTTTAATTTTATTTTAATTAAAAATAAAGTGATTTCAGATGTCACATGAGATGTGATCAGATCTGAAATCAGAAAAAATTAAAATTAAATGATTTGGATCTAAGAACATGAAGATATGCATGACTAGTTCTAGAATAGAATAGTTCTATAGAATAGTTTTGCATGTCTTTGATTTAATCTGATTAAATCATATTTTAGATCTTCTTATTTACTATTTTCTGATATTATAAGTGTTATAATAACATCTGATAAACAGCAAATAAAAATTATTTAATTTTAAATATCATATGAGATATGATAGATGCATGACTAGACTAGTTGTAGAATAGTTCTACATAATTGTCTAGATTAGAATTTATTTTGATTAGATCAATTTAAATCTAATTTTTTAGATTATTATGTGATAATTTAGATCTGAAAACATGCATGATTTGATACATGAGATGTATGCAAAATATGCCATGATTAGATCTACTTTATATATGAGATATATGATATAGATCTGATATTGTTTTGTAGTATTGAATGTTCCTGATTAAGGCGTTCCTCTTGGCCGTCCGGTCATAAGAACGAAGAAGGGTTTAAAGGCCCTCTCTTCCCATTCGATGGGGTGTTCTTATGATGTGTAGGGGTGCTGCGTGTTCGTCCTTAATCAGAAACCCAAAACTTACTTTCTGCAAAACCCTAGATCCTGAAACCCTAGGATTTATTGTGCATATTTTGTTTATGAACCCAACTTAATTAAGAATTAAGTTTATGGAATATTAATTAGGTCTAAAATTGAGAATTTCAGATCTAAGACATATTCATAATACTGGGTTCGGGCTTGGGTAGCTCAATTAGGTCTAAGCGGTTGATCAAACCGAATCAAGAGTTGGTTAGATGGGATCAACAATGCTTAAATTGACCAGCCTAATAGGATTAAGTCTGGGTCAAGATCGAGTCACGATCAAGCAAGACCTAATTAGGCTCAGAGGTTAGAGTCTGGATTGTAGGCTAACCCAATTGGTTCTGACTCAACAATTTGGTGTCTAAGGTAAGTTTGGCACAGACGACCGACTGGTTTTTAATTGGAAGCTACTCGACCTGAATGCGTTCTTGTGCGAGTTAATGGCATATTCCTTCCACCGGTCTCACTTACCTGGCCATATCTGTTGACACAGTTCTGATCTGAGGTGGTCAATAATCCGAGCTGAACCCATGCCACTAGGTTAGTCATAATTGTTATGACTAAGCCAAGTCTAGTTTAATGAGACCTGAATCAATTCTCCCTAAGAAAAGATTAAGTCTGAGGTCTTCCACCATTGTAGACGTGCGGGCCCTTCCCGGGGTTGATTGTTCTCGGCTGGATACAGTGGCTCAGTTGCACCGGGAAGACGCAACCATGTCTATTAGGCATTGGATGCTATGGGCTGGAGGATGAGTTGGGCTCAATATTCCGGATACGGTGAGAGACCCAATTAGGAACCCAGTCTATGCAAATGGTGGGTCTGACTTAACTAAGGAGTGGATCAATATTCCGGATACGGTGAGATTCATGAATTAGAGACCAAGTTTGGGTGCACCATGATTAGAGAATCATTGAACAAGAGTTGTTCACTCATTGGCTAACCCATCACCAATAACTGTTAGGTGAGGTGATGAGTCAGTTGGTGAGACCGCACCACCCACTAGAAATCATCAATCGCGGAGATTTTCGCATCTCTACAGAGGGAGTGTAGGGATCCGAGAAAATAGTGGGAGCTAATTTGTTTAAAAATAAAATCCCTAAACAAATTGGTCAAGTCAAAATTACAGTATCTAACTAGAATCTTTGACTCTCTACAGGAAAATGTCTGCGTCCAACCCACTGGCACGTATCCTAGACACACATAGACTGACTGGACCCAATTATAAAGATTGGCTCAGGAACTACAAAATTGTTTTGGGTTCAGAGAAGTTAACACATGTTTTGGACCAGGACCCTCCCACCTTACCAGCTCGTCCATCCACTGAACAGAGAGCGTCTCTGGAAAAATGGATTGACGAAGATAATAAGGCCAGATACTACATGTTGGGCTCGATGTCTGATGAGCTCCAGCGCCAACATGAAGATATCGGGACTGCTCGCCAAATGTTGGCTCACCTGCAGGAGATGTTTGGTGAACAGAGTCGCGCAGCCAAATATCAAGTCACGAAATGACTTTTTAAGGCTAAGATGCGTGATGGGCAGTCAGTCCAAGATCACTGTCTGACAATGATCAAGGACATGGAAGAGCTTGAGAAGCTCGGTGTGAAGTTGGACTTGGATCTGCAGAACGATATTATTCTGCAATCCTTGACTGATGCATATGGGCAATTCATCATGAATTACCACATGCATAAACTTCAAAATTCCTTGGCCGAGTTGATGAATATGCTGGTTACCGCTGAGCTTTCTATGAAAGGTTCTAAAGGCTCAGTTCTTGCTATGGAACGGACTTCTTCCAAAAGAAAGTCTTATGGAAAGAAAAAGAAGTCTGTGAAAAAGCAAAAGGTAGAAGGATCAAAGAAGAAGAAGGCAGAACCGAAGAAGAAGGTCGATGGCAAAGGAAAGTGTTTCCATTGCAACAGCGACGGCCATTGGAAGCGGAACTGCCCTACTTACCTGGCCACCCTGAAAGAACAAGAAGGAAGGTCCTTCTGGAGGTATGCTCGTTATTGAGTCTAACCTTACGGTTTCTTCTGCATCCAGTTGGGTGCTTGACTCTGGTTCTAGTGCTCATCTGTGCACTTCTATGCAGGGTCTTGAGGATAGCAGGAGGCTGAGGGATGGAGACATGATCCTACGCGTCGGTAATGGAGCAAGAGTTGCTGCAGTAGCCGTGGGAACATACCCTCTTCGATTACCATCTGGTTTAGACTTAGTTTTAAAAGACTGTTATTATGTGCCTGCAGCTAGCAGGAATTTGATTTCTGTTTCATGCTTAGCACAAGAAGGTTATGTGATCACCTTCTTTAAGGACCATTGTAACATTCTTTATGAAAGAAATAAAATTGCAAATGGTTTCCTTATTAATGGTCTTTATCAGTTACATATTGATGTACCTATTTTAACTATCGAGCAAAACGTGAATGCCAAACGACCTAGGGATAGTCCAAACGACAGATATCTATGGCACCTGAGATTAGGTCATATAGCAGAAGATAGGATTAACAAATTGGAGAAAAATGGGCTATTGAGTCCATTGACTTTTGAGTCATATCCAACTTGTGAATCTTGTCTTCAAGGCAAAATGACTAAACTCCCTTTTGTTGGACATGGGGAGAGGGCCACAGATCTCCTTGCCCTAGTACATACTGATGTGTGCGGCCCATTCGATGTGCCGGCTAGAGGCAATTTTGTCTACTTCATTACCTTTACCGATGATCTGTCTAGGTATGGGTATGTGTATCTTATGAGACATAAGTCTGAAGCCTTTTGAAAAGTTCAAAGAATTCAGACATGAAGTAGAAAAACAAACTGGAAAAACCCATTAAGGTTCTTCGATCAGATCGAGGAGGTGAATACCTTAGCCGGGAATTCCTAGACTATCTTAAGGAAAATGGCATAGTCTCTCAATGGACTCCACCAGGAACACCTCAACTCAACGGGGTTTCAGAACGGAGAAATCGGACTCTATTGGATATGGTTCGATCCATGATGAGCTTCACAGACCTCCCTGATTTTCTTTGGGGACATTCATTATTAACTTCAATCTTATTTACTGAATAGGGTTCCCTCTAAAACCGTTCCTACCACACCGTATGAGATATGGCACGGTAAGAAACCAAGTCTGAGTCATCTCAGAATTTGGGGTTGTCCGGCTCATGTCAAAAGACAACAAGCGGACAAGTTAGAGTTTAGGTCCTTTAGAGCTCGATTCATAGGATATCCTAAAGAGTCATTAGGATACTATTTCTACATTCCAGAAGACCACAATGTGATTGTGAGTCGACATGCCATATTTCTTGAAAAATAGTTTATTCAAGATAGTGGCATTGGAAAGCAGATTAAGCTTGATGAGAAAGTCTCACAAGCAGAACGAGCTAAGGACCAAGTGGAACCAAATCAGGTTGAGCCAATAAGAACACTACCTCCTCCACCTCGTAGATCGGAAAGAGTTTCCCGTCCCCCTGAAAGATACTTAGGTATTATTTCAGAGGATGTAGAGGAAATGTTCCTCATAGGTAATGGTGCTCATGGTGATGATCCCAAAACCTACAACGAGGCGATATCAGATATCGACTCCGAGAAATGGCTTGAGGCAATGAAGTCAGAAATTGACTCGATGCACTCAAACCAAGTCTGGACCTTGGTAGATCCACCAGAAGGTATAGTACCTATTGGGTGTAAATGGATCTTCAAGAGAAAGATTGGTGCAGATGGGAATGTGGAGACATTCAAGGCTAGACTGGTGGCAAAAGGTTATAGTCAACGCGAAGGCATTGACTATCAGGATACCTTTTCCCCAGTAGCTATGCTAAAATCCATCCGCACATTGCTTGCTGTTGCAGCCTATTTCGATTATGAAATATGGCAAATGGACGTGAAAACGGCATTCCTAAATGGATATCTTGAGGAAGATATCTATATGGAACAGCCGCTAGGTTTCACATCCAGTGATACTGATCACAAGGTTTGCAAGCTGCAAAGGTCCATATATGGACTTAAGCAAGCATCTCGGAGCTGGAACACTCGTTTCAATGATGTGATCAAAAAGTTTGGTTTCATCAAAAATGAAGAGGAACCATGTGTTTTCAAAAGGGTCAGTGGGAGCGCTGTTGTCTTCCTCGTATTGTACGTGGATGACATCCTCCTTATTGGGAATGATATTCCCATGTTGACATCAGTCAAGATGTGGTTGTCCAAGGAATTCTCCATGAAAGACCTAGGTGAAGCATCCTTTATTCTAGGAATTAAGGTCTATAGGGATAGACCGAATAGGATGCTAGGACTTTCACAGAAGATGTACATAGAGGAAGTACTAAAGAGGTTTAGTATGGAAAACTCTAAGAGGGGATTAATACCCTTCAGACATGGTATTCATCTTTCCAAGAAGATGTGCCCCAGCACACCTGAGGAAATAGAACGCATGAGCAAGATCCCTTATGCTTCTGCAATAGGGAGCCTCATGTATGCCATGCTATGTACACGACCTGATATAGCCCATGCTGTGAGTGTCACAAGCAGATATCAGTCAAATCCAGGTGAAGAACACTGGACTTCTGTGAAATGTATCCTTAAGTACTTGAGAAGAACTAAGGATATGATGTTGGTCTTTGGTAATGGAGAACTCCAAGTTCCAGGGATACACAGACTCGGACTTCATGTCCGATATAGATGATCGAAAGTCGACATCTGGAAGTCTGTTTGTGTGCAATGGTGGAGCTGTCAGCTGGAAGAGTTCCAAGCAAACTGTGATAGCAGATTCCACCATGGAAGCAGAATATATAGCTGCATCAGAGGCTGCAAAGGAAGCATTCTGGTACAAGAAGTTTGCTGCAGAAATTGGAGTAATGCCATCAGATGCCATTCCTCTTTACTGCGACAACAATGGCGCCATAGCCCTTGCTAAGGAGCCGAGGTCTCACCAGAAGTCCAAGCACATTGAGCGGCGATACCATCTCATCCGCGATTACCTTGAGAAAGGTTACGTTGAGGTCAAGAGAGTCAACTCCACAGATAATGTGGCAGACCCACTTACAAAGCCGTTGGGCCAGCAGAAGATCGAAGCCCACCTTGAGAAGATGGGACTTAGACTTGTAGCCAATTGGCTTTAGGACAAGTGGGAGATTGTTAGATATATGTGCCCTAGAAGCCAGAATTGGCTGACACTTGTAATACACTTCTAGGGGCAAAATTGTAATTTTGACTATAATTAATGAAATGGGTTATTTTCTATCACACATGTGTATTTAGTGTCTGTGATACATCCTTTGAGTTAATGGTAATGATAATTCATATTTTCAAGAGTTGAAAATTTAAGACATGAATAATCATTATTAACTCATAAACAGCTCCCGACCATAGGATCATCACGAGGATGGTGATTGATCCGGAAGGTTGGTGTACGATCGCTTCTCTTTAGTAGATGAGTCTTGAGTCTACGGTGTGGAGACACCGGAGCGAGAGTACAGGTACTCGTTAGAGAACGAGGGCACTGAGCGTGACCACCTCGAGTAGTCATTAGGAAGTCTACCTTCTCGTCAATGACTGACTCGATGCTGCAGTAGTGTGTCTGGTTCTTTGACCTGAGATGCATCGGCAGTTCACCTTGAGGGTGTTATAGTTTGACTACACCATTACTCGGTCTCCTAGCCATATGGAACCCTGAGGTGTATGTTGGCTATGACATGTTCATTGTAGGAACTGGATTGCATCAAGATGGGAATCTATCTACCTCGGTGGTAGAGGAGCAGCCCTATGATGATCATGAGAATCAAGTCCAGAAGCCCATGGCCATGGCAGAGTGAAATAATAGAAAGAGTTTCTATTTAGATTTTCACATTGGACTCGAATCGAATGATTACATCATATGACAGAGACTAGGGTTTGACGAGTTCACCTTAACCCTAATCTGATCGGGGCTCAAGATAGAAGAACTTAATCACACAGGTAGCTGCACCAAGAGGTTCGCATTCAGCTCTGATGGGTTGCCACCATATACTGCTAGGTGTCACTGGTGGATTTTGGGAGCAATTAGAATGATTTAGATGATCGATCATTCTAGCTGTTCGAATCAGAAGAGTTCTGATCCATCGAAAGGAGTTTCGATGATGTCGATGATAGAGATCATGACATATCCCATTACCATACAGAACTGAACCTAACTGGGTCACACAAACAAGGGTTTGAATCTGGTGATCATCAATTGAACTGATCTAGTTCAATTGATCTGAATGAGATTCAATTAGGTTCAAGGAAATCGTGCTAGCACTCGATTGAACCTAACGTTCTTCTTTTACTATCATAAATAAGTTGTCCTGACTGAGCCAAAGGAGTTTGTGCTCAATCAGAGGCCTTCATATGGTCTGACTGGAGGTTGTCCAAGTCAGAATAGGTTGTCTTATTTGTAAGACATTACCTGCCATTTTTGGTCACCTGCCATTTCTTGTTCTTTGACTTTGGTCAAAAGTCTACCTTTGACTGGTCAAACGTTGACCATTGACCCTTTGACTTTTGACCACATGTCATGCACCTATTGGAGAGCTGGTGGGGGCTTGTCCCCCTGCCAGAACCTGGCAAGGAGAAGGGCGCACGCCAAGGGTGGCGTGAGCCCAAGTAGGAGGCGCCTAGGAGTCCTTGTTGGACAAGGACTCCACCTCCCTTTTGGATTCCAATCAGAGTTCTACTAAGAATCCAGTTTGACTGGTCTTAGGCGCCCTCTAAGGAGGAATCCAGGGGTCTCTATTCCAACCAATCAGATTTAGATCTGATTTCACAAAGGGTTGTGATTGGTTGAGAGGAAGAGGAGTTGGATCACAAGAGGTCTATAAATAAGACCCTGCGCCCAACCCTAATTCCAATGCTATTAGATACGCCCCAAGGCTGCCTCTCCCCTCCTTCTCCATGCCATAGTCTCTTCTCCCCTTGCTCTCCACGTCCAAAAGGTGTTTTGGACTTAGTTTGGTGCGATTCAGATCAAGGAAAGGCGATCAAAAGCAAGAAGGCTGCGCTGCTGCAAAAGGACGACTGCAGATCTTCAAAAGAGTTTTGAAGATCCTCCAGATCAGATCCAGATCTGATTTTTGGAGGTGTGATAGAGAAGAAGAGGATCTCCAGATCCAACCCGAGTGGATACCGGTAGAGGCCAGGCGCTTGCGTGGCTAAGATCCAGAACCTTCCGCTGCAATCAGGATCATCTACAGGGTAATAGGATTACCCAAATCAGGTAAATTGAAATTTGATTTAATTTATCTTATTTTATTTTATTTATTAAAATAATAAGAATCAGATCTGAAACATATCAAGATCTGATTAAGATCAAGAAAAATTTTTTGAAATATATCTCTTGATCTAATCAGATCTGGACGAACCTGGACCGAGAAATCAGGATTTCCCTACACCATTACCATACAGAACTGAACCTAACTAGGTCACACAAACAAGGGTTTGAATCTGGTGATCATCAATTGAACTGATCTAGTTCAATTGATCTGAATGAGATTTAATTAGGTTCAAGAAAATCGTGCTAGCACTCGATTGAGTTCTAACGTTCTTCTTTTGCTATCATAAATAAGTTGTCCTATCTGAGCCAAAGGAGTTTGTGCTCAATTAGAGGCCTTCATATGGTCTGACTGGAGGTTGTCCAAGTCAGAAAAGGTTCTCTTATTTGTAAGACATTACCTGCCATTTTTGGTCACCTGCCATTTCTTGTTCTTTGACTTTGGTCAAAAGTCTACTTTTGACTGGTCAAACGTTGACCATTGATCCTTTGACTTTTGACCACATGTCGTGAACCTATTGGAGAGCTGGTGGGGGCCTGTCCCCCTGCCAGAACCTGGGAAGGAGGAGGGCGCACGCCAAGGGTTGCGTGAGCCCAAGTTTGAAGCAGTCCTGGAGTCCTTGTTGGACAAGGACTCCACCTCTCTTTTGGATTCCAATTAGAGTTCTCCCTAAAACCAACTTTGACTGGTCTTAGGCACCCTCTAAGTAGGAATCCAGGAGACTCTATTCCCACCAATCAGATTTAGATCTGATTTCACAAAGGGTTGTGATTGGTTGGGAATAAGAGATGCTGGATCACAGTCAGTCTATAAATAAGACCCTGTGCCCAACTCAAACACTGTAATTGAATTGAGATCAAAGTTCCCCATGCCCCAAGAATGCATCTCCCCTCTTCCTCCATGCCAAACCATCTTCTCCCCTTGCTGTCCACGTCCAAAAGGAGTTTTGGACCTTGGTTGGTGCGATCCAGATCAAAGAAAGGCAATCAAAAGTAAGAAGGCTGCACTGCTACAAAGGACGACTGCAGATCTTCAAAAGGAGTTTTGAAGATCCTCCAGATCAGATCCAGATTTGATTTTTGGAGGTGTGATACTAGATCCAGCCCGAGTGAATATCGGTAGAGGCCAGGTGCTTGCGTGGCTAGATCCAGAACCTTCCGCTACAAACAGGATCATCAACATGGTAATAGGATCAACCAAATCAGGTAAATTAAATTTGATTTAATTTATCTTTATTTTATTTCTATTATTAAAATAATAAAATCAGATCTGAAATATTCTAGATCTGATTGGGATCGAGAGAAAAATTTTGAAATATATCTCTCGATCTGATCAGATTTGAACGAACCTAGTCCGGGAAATCAGGATTTTCCTTCAGTGATTGTATTGGCTCAACCTGATTTGGTTCCATAGGGTTCTTAGCTCGTTGCTCTTATGAGATTTTCTCCTCGAGCTTGATCTGCTTTTCAATGCCACCATCATGAATAAACTATTTTTCAAGAAAGATGGCATGCCGACTCATAATTACATTATGGTCTTCTAAAATATAGAAATAATATCCTGATAACTCTTTAGGATATCCTTTGAATTAAGCTCTAAAGGACCTATTGTCTAACTTGTCCGCTTGTTATCTTTTGACATGAGGTGGACAACCCTAAATTCTAAGATAACTCAGACTTGATTTCTTACCATGCCATATCTCGTACGGTGTAATATGAACGATTTTAGAGGAAACTCTATTTAGTAAATATATAGCAGTTAACAGACTATGTCTCCAAAGAAAATCAAGGAGGTCTGTGAAGCTCATCATGGATCGAACCATATCTAATAGGGTCCGATTCCTCCATTCTAAAATCCCATTAAGTTGAGGTGTTTCAGGTAGAGTCCATTGAGAGACTATATCATATTGCTTGAGATAGTCCAAAAATTTTTGACTAAGGTATTGACCTCCTCGATCTAATCAAAGAACCTTAATGGATTTTTCAGTTTGCTTTTTCACTTCATGTCTGAATTCCTTAAACTTTTCAAAGGCTTCAGATTTGTGTCTCATAAGATACACATATCCATACTGAGATAAATTATCGGTAAAGATTATGAAGTAGACAAAGTTGCCTTTAGTCGGCATATCTGATGGGCCGCACACATCAGTATATACTAGGACAAGTAGATCCATGGTCCTTTTCTCATGTCCTACAAAAGGGAGCTTAGTCATTTTGCTATGAAGATATGATTCATAAATTGAATATGATTCAGAAGTTAATGGACTCAATAGCCCGATTTTTTCCAATTTGTTAATCCTATCTTCTGCTATATGATCTAGCATTAGGTGCCATAGATACCTATCATTTGGATTATTCCTGGGTCATTTTGATCTTATGGCATTCATATTTTGCTCGATATTAAAGATAGATACATCAATATGTAACCGGTAGAGACCATTAATAAAAAAATCACTTGCAATTTTATTTTTTTCATAAAAAAATTTACAATGGTCCTTAAGAAAAATAATTACATAGCCTTCTTGTGTTAAACATAAAATAGAAATCAAATTCCTACTTGCAGTAGGTACATAAAAATAATTCTTAAGTACTAAATCTAAGCCAGATGGTTGTCAAAGTGAGTAGGTTTTCACGATCACAACAGCAACCCTTGCTCCATTTTTGATGCATAGGATCATCTCACCATCCCTCAACCTCCTGCTATCCTTAAGACTCTGCATAGAAGTGCACAAATGAGCACTAGAACCAGAGTCAAGCATCCAACTAGATGTAGAAAAACCATAAGATTAGATTCAATAATGAGCATACCTCTAGAAGGACCAGTCTCCTTCTTATTCTTCAAGATGGCTAGGTATGTAGGGCAATTCTGCTTCCAGTGGCCATTAGTATTACAATGAAAATACTTTTCTTTGTCAGTAGCCTTCTTCTTCTGCTCTACCTTCTTTTTCTTTCCACCTTCATCCTTTTCACAGAGTTCTTCTTCTTTCCAAAAGACTTTCTCTTGGAAGAAGTCCATTCCATAGCAAGTATTGAGCCATTAGAACCTTTCATAGAAAGCTCAACAGTAACCAGCATATTCATAAGCTCAGCTAGAGTATTCTGAAGTTTATGCATATGGTAGTTCATGATGAACTACCCATACGCATCAGTCAAGGATTGTAGAATTATATCATTCTATAGACCTTGGTCTAACTTCACTTCGAGCTTCTCAAGCTCTTCCAAGTTCTTGATCATTATTAGACAATGATCTTGGACTGACTGTCAATCATGCATTTTAGTCTTAAACAATCATTTAGTGATCTGATATTTGGCTGCACGACTCTGTTCACCAAACAACTCTTATAGGTAAGTCAACATTTGGCTGGCAGTCTTAATATCTTCATGTTGGCACTGAAGCTCGTTAGACAATGAGCCTAACATGTAGGATCTGGCCTTATTATCTTCATCCATCCACTTGTCAAGAGATGCTCTCTGTTCAGTGGACGGATGAGCTGGTAAAGTGGGGGGATCTTGGTCCAATACATGAGTCAACTTCTAAAAATCCAAAATGATTTTAATGTTTTGGAGCCAATCCTTGTAATTGGGTCTGGTCAATCTATGGGTGTCCAGGATACGGGCTAGTGGGTTGGATGCAGACATTTTTCTTTTTCCTATATAGAGTCAAAGTTTTTAGATAGAATTTGTAATTAAGACTTGTCCAATTTATTTAGGGGTTTGATTTTTAAACAAATTAGCTCTCACTATTTTCTCGGATCCCTACACTCCATCTGTAGAGATGCAAAAATCTTCACGATTATTGATTTCTAGTGGGTGGTGCAGTCCCACCAACTAACTCATCACCTCACCTAACAGTTATTGGTGATGGATTAGCCAATGAGTAAACAACTCTTGTCCAATGATTCTCTAATCATGGTGCACCCAGACTTGGTCTCTAATTCATGAATCTCACCATGCCCAGAATATTGATCCACTTCTTAGTTAAGTTAGACCCACCATCTGCACAGATTGGATTCCTAATTAGGTCTCTCACCGTATCTGGTATATTGAGTCCAATCCATCCTCCAGCCCATAGCATCTAATGCCTAATAGACATGGTTGCATCTTCTTGGTGCAACTAACCCACTGTGATCAGCCAAGAATAATCAACCCAGGGAAGGGCCCGCACATCTACAATGGATGAAGACCTTAGACTTAATCTTTTCTTAGAAAGATTTGATTTAGATCTCTTTAAACTTGACTTGACATAGTCATAACCATTATGACTAACCTAGTGGCATGGGTCAGCTCGGATTGTTAGCCACCTTAGATCAGGACTGGGCCGACAAATATAGCCAGGTAAGTGAGACCGATGGAAGGGATATGGCATTAACTCGATAAGAATGCATTCGAGTCGAATAGCTTCTAATTAAAAATCAGTCGATCGTATTTGCCAAACTTACCTTAGACACTAAATTATTGAGTCAGAACCAATCGAGTTAGCCTACAATCCAGACTCTAACCACTGAGCCTAATTAGGTCTTAACTCGATCGATCACTCATGTGAATCGATCTTGACCCAGACTTAATCCTATTAGGCTGATCAATTTAAGTACTCTTGATCCCATCTAACCAACTCTTGATTCGATTTGATCAACCGTTAGACCTAATTGTGCTATCCAAGTCCAAACCCAATTTTATGAATATGTTATAGATCTAAAAATTCTTAATTTTAGATTTAATATATTTTATAATCTTAATTCTTAATTAAGTTTAGGGTTCATAAATAAAACATATATATTCTAGGATTTCAGGATCTAGAATTTTGCAGAAAATAAGTTTTTAATTTTTGATTAAGGAAGAATGCACAGCACCCTACACACCATAAGAACACCCCATCGAATAAGAGGAGAGGGCCTTTAAATCCTACTTCGTTCTTATGACTGGACAACCAAGGGTAATGCCTTAATCAGAAATATGATAAATCTATAAAATTAGTTAGATCTACATCATATATCACATATATAAAAAATTGATCTAACTAAAAATATATTTTGTATACATCTCATATTTCATATCATGCATATTTTCAGATCTAAATTATCACATAAATATTTAAAATATAAGATTTAAATTTGATCATATCAAATTAAAATTTATTCTAGATAATTTTATAGAACCATTCTACAACTAGTCTAAACATGCATCTATCATATCTCATATGAACAAATTAAATAAATTTATTTTTTATTTTCTAGATCTAATTATAATATTTATAATATCAAAAAATAATAAATAAATAGATCTAAAATTATAATTAATTAAATTAAAATTATGGTTATGCTAGACTACACATAGAATAAATTTTTTTCTAGTCTAGTCATACATCTCATACATCTTAGATCTAGATTATTTAATTTTTAATTTTTTGATTTTAGATCTAATCATATCTAATAGGATATCTAAAATCATCTAATTATCAAAGAAAAAATATATTAAAATTAGATCTAATGAATTATGAAATCTGGCTCTGATACCAGTTGAAGAAAAAAGCCTTATTTTTCTGATCAGATTCGTTCAGATCTGATTGGATTAAGAAGAAAATTTTTTTAAAAAAAAATTTTAGATCCTAATCAAATCTGAGACTTCTCAGATCTGATCTTATTAGTCTAATAATAAAAATAAAAATAAAAATTAAATCTAATTTAATTATACCTTTATTTTGGGTAATTAAATTATCCTATGATGATCCCGATGTTTATCTAAGGTTCTGGATGTAGCCACGCAAGCGCTTAGCTGAAGATCTTCTCCTTCTTAATCAATCCTCCAAAAATCAAATCTAGATCTAATCTTAAAGGTCTTCAAAATTTTTTTTGAAGAACAGTCATTGTCTCTTGCAGCAGTGCTGCCTTCTTCCTTTTCTGACGCCTTTCACTTGCTTAGATCGCACCTTATTCATGCCCAAAAACCCTTGGGCATGGAGAGTAGAGAGACGATCAGAGGGCGGCATGAAAAAGGTGGAAGAGAGGCTTTATGGTGTGGGCTAAAGGTAGAATCATTAAATTGTAGACATAGATAGGGTTTATATAAACCCTGCTGCACCATGCAGTGCCACAGCATCCCGACCAATCATGGCCCTTTGTGCAATCAGATCTAAATCTGATTGATGGGATGACATCATCTGATCTAATCAAATGAGAGACCCTCAAAATCCTCCTAATATGGCACCAAGACTGGGTCAAGCAAGACTTCTTTGCGCCATAGAGTTTAATCCCTGAAGCAATCCTAGAGTCCCATATGTACGGGACTCCATCTTTATCCTCATAGGGCGCATGCCTCCCTAGACATGCACCCTCTTCCTATATGCATTTTAGCAGGGGGACAAGGCCTCAGGTACTCTCCTATGGGTGCATGATACATGGTAGATGTCTATGTATCTAGGGTCAATATTTGACCAATGTCCAAAAACAAGATTTAGCAGATGACTGAAAATGATAGGTGTTGTCTCAAATTTATCTCATAAATTAAGACAATCTTTTTTTAATCTGGACAAGCTCTAGTTAGACCAAGTAAAGGTTCTAAAGTGAGCCTAAACATATTTGGCTCAGTCGAGATAAGCTTTAATGATTATTAAAGGAGAACATTAGGCTCAATTGTGTGCTTGCACGATTTTCTTGAACCTAATTGAATCTTAATCAAATCAATTAAACTGGGTTAGTCCAATTGATGATATCCACATCCAAAATATTTTTTGTGTGACCCAGTTAGGTTCAGTTTCATATGGTAATGGGATATGTCACGATCTCTATCATCTACATCATCGAAACACTTTCTGATGGATCAGAACTTTTCTGATTCTGATGGATCGATCATACAAATCATTTTAATTGCTTCCAAAATCCACCATTGACACCTAGCAGCATATGGTGGCAACCCATCAGAACTGAAAGTGAACCTCTTGGTGTAGTTACCTGCATGATTAAGTTTCTCTATTTTGAGCCCAGACCGGATTAGGGTTAAGGTGATCTCGTCAAATCCTAATTTCCATCATATGAACTAATCATTCGATTCAAGTCCAATGTGAAAACCCTAATAGAATTTCTTTCTTTTATTTCACTCTGCCATGGCCATGGGCATATGGACTTGATTCTCATGATCATCAGAGGGCTGCACCTTATCTACCAAGGTAGATAGATTCCCTAATGGTGGAATCCAATTCCTATAATGAACATGCTATAGCCAACATACACCTCAGGGTTCCGACTAGCTAGAAGACCAAGTTATGGTGTAGTCAAACTATAACACCCTCATGGTGAACTACCGATGCACCTCAGATCAAAGAATCAAACACACCACTATAGCTTCGAGCCAGTCATCGATGAGAAGATAGACTTCCTCATGACCATTCGAGGTGGTCACGCTCAGTGCCCTCGTTCTCTAATAAGTACCTGTACTCTCGCTCTGGTGTCACTACACCATAGACTCAAGACTCATCTATCCTAAAGAAGCAATCGTATACCAACCATCCTGATCAATCACCATCCTCATGATGATCCTATGGTCAGAAGCATTATATGAGTTAATAATGAAAATTCATATCTTAAATTTTCAACTCTTGAAAATATGAACTATCATTACCATTAACTCAAAGAATGTATCATAGATACTTTCAAATACACACTATGATAGAAAATAATCTATTTTATTATTTATACTTAAAATTATAATTTTACCCTTAGAAGTGTATTACAAGTGTCAGCCAATCTGATTTCTAGGGCATACATATCTAACACGAGTGCCAATCATCATTGGCATCACAAGCCCAGATACCATGTTATGGAAGCCCCTGATCTTTAGTATAGACCTGAAGAAACTTGTGACATTCTCTATGGGCAGCAAACCATGGATCCTCCACATAGATCTATGATGGAGCACCTCCCTCCTTGGGCTTGACAGAGACACCCCCTTCTCTAGGGCTTCTTCAAGAACCCTAGGGTGGCAACTCTAGAGAGAAGAAAAGAAGATAGTTGAGGGAAAAAAGGTTTGTAGTGATTTTAACCTTGAAAACCCTAATACAACCTATGTATTTATACATAGCCATTAGGCCCGACCAAAAACTTTCCTGGCTAACCCAATACATGAAAGCACTCACCGAGCCCATGTATACTTGTGTCTCCCATGATCTCATCCTTTGGATCTAGATCCGACCCATACATGAGTTGGCCCCCTTAAGATCTCTCAAACCAGGCCTTAAGATCCCTAGGATCAACTCAGACCCTAGCCCAAAATAGACCCTCGCGTAACTCTACCCGCGTGCTGAGTCGGCTCAGTCTCAGCACTGAGCTGACTAAGTTCCACTGGGTTGGCTCAGTCTAAAACTAAGCCGGCCCAGTTCTGTGCCATACCAGCAGTTCCAAAGCGTAGCTCTTTGTTTTGCCTGTGCACTAAGACTTAGCCGACCCAGTTTTAGACTAAGCTGGCTAACCTACAGAAAATTTTTTTCTGTAATCTTGGTTCTCTAACTTTGCTTTCTTGCTTCATCTTGAATCCTAGATCTCCGAATTACCAACCAAGCCCCTTGAATCCCTAAGCCAATACCTTGACTCCTCTCGTGGCCTCCCAAGGCATGGGAGCACCATAAATCCTCACAATCTCCATCTTGGTGCTCCCAAGCCTTCGCAAACCCCTCAGTAATACCCTCCTACTCATTCATGCTGTCCCTGCACACTTGATAGCCCCTTGTGCAATCATCACCTCCGTCAATTATCTTCAGCTGTTGTGCACCCTTGAGGCCTTTAGGATGACTACCTCCACCGCTGAAGACCTATGCTTACTTCTTGGCACCACCCTGGAATTATAGGATCCCTTCTGCATAGCAGCTGCATCACTTTTTCTAGACTTTCCTAGAGAACCCACAACATTTCTATACTGGCACTTGCTGCAAATCCTAACATGGTCTCCTCAGAACTATGCCTATCCTCCTGTACATGCTGCTCCATCTGAAACTGTGCATCACCGATGTTGGTGCTAGAATATCGATCCTCCTGCATCCCTCTGCTCTGAACTCATGTCAAATTCCTCTCCAATTATGAAGCCACCACTCCAGAGCTCCATCTATATCTGAAATCCATCTGATGCCATAGTAGCCAACTCTGTCATCAAGTCCCTTGAGGCCAACCACTCAATGTTGCATTGCTGAGCCTGCCGTTGCACTTCAAACACCATCGCTGCTCCTTTGAACCCTCCACACTCTACAGCCCTCTTCGAAGCCATTTCGAATACCTCCGCAACCCGCGGCACCTCCAAAACCTAAGAGCTCATCCAACTCTTCTGAATCCAGTGATTGAACCCTAGAAAATTCCACCCTAGTTCTGCTCTTCTGCCCTACACCAGCCATCACTTCAGTTGCTCCCGAAGAATTATCCTCCATCTAAATCATGATTCTTCCTAGTGCTCCTATAGAAGAAACCTAATCCATAATACTCCCGACTGCTAGAGAACTCCTGACACTTCTTGAGACCCCTTGACTCTCCTTGAGACCTACTTTCGATCTTTCTGAGAAGGCCCTGACACCATTTGTTGGGATACACTCCTCAGCTGCTGCACCGTCATGCCTCTTTCAGCCCTTGTGCCTCCATGGTAGTGCTCCTACAGCACTCCAGCACTTCCTGACTTATCTCTACGTCACTCTACAGCCATCCAGTCCTGACCTATTAGACCTCCATGGATCATCCATCTTCATCACTCCCAAGGCTCCGCAAATCCATGCTCTGGTCGAACTGCTGAATACATCTCTGACTACTTCTGCACCTTTCTGATACTGAAGGACGTATAGTCACTTCTTCAGCCTTTCTTCGCCCATTAATTCTTAGGAATCCTCTCTTCAATAGCCCTACACTGCCCATCTTCCTAAAAAATCCTAATGCTTTCTATTGAGATATCTCCCTCGGTTGCTACATCGTCGAGCCTCTCTCAGCCCTGCATTTTCAGGAAAGCGCTAATACAACACTCCAGCGCTCTCTGCCTATCACATAACCATCATACATCCCGACCTTCCCACCAAGACCAATCAACGAATCATGCACCAAATCCTTCCACGCTAAAAAAATCCCTTTTCATTAATCCTCTCAACCTCCACCTTTAACTCGCTGCTCCCGGTTGGCCAAACCATTGCAATAAGAAAGATAGATTTGAGACAACCCATGAAATCCTTGTGCAGATTTTTGATTTCATCTTGTATGACTTCTTCCTTCCTTTCATGCACCATCAAGCTCTAAAACCTAGTTCTGATACCATATTACCATCCACAACATCTCAGGCATCTCCTAGCTCTGATACCAAATGTAAGTGCACCAACAGGCATCACCTCTTTCTGATACCAATTGATGTTCCATGATATCGCTCGAACGCCAATCATCCTTGGCATCACAAGTCCCGATGCCATGTTGTGGAAGCTCCTGATCTTTAGCATGGACCTAAAGGAACCTATGATATTCTCTATGTGCAGCAAACCATTGATCCTCCATCTGGATCTATGATGGGGTGCCTCCCTCCTTGGGCTTGAGGGAGATGCCCCCTTCTCTAGGGCTTCTTCAAAAATCCTAGGGCGGCAACCCTAGAGAGAAGAGAAGAAGAGAGTTGAGAAAGAAAAGGTCTGTATTGATTTCTACCTTGAAAACCCTAATACAATCTATATATTTATACATAGCCATTAAGCCCGGCCAAAAGCTCTCCTGACTAACCCAATACATGAAAGCACTCACCGAGCCCATGTACACCCATGTCTCCCATGCTCTCATCCTCTGGATCTAGACCCGATCCATACATGAGTTAGCCTCCTTAAGACCTCTCAAACTAGGCCTTAAGACTCCTAGGATCAACCTAGACCGTAGTCCAAAATAGATCCTTGCGTAACTCTACCCACGCACTGAGCTGGCTTAGTCACAGCGTTAAGCCGGCTAAAGTTCCACTGGGTCAGCTCAGTCTGAAACTAAGCTGATCCAGTTCTGTGCCATGCCAGCAGTCTCGAACGTGTAGCTCTCTATTTTTTCTGTGCACTAAGACTTAGCTGACCCAATTTTGGACTGAGCCAGCTAACCTATAGAAAATCTTCTTTCTATAATCTTGATTCTCCGGCTTTGGTTCTTGCTTCACCCTGAATTTTAGATCTTTAAAGAACCAACGAAGCCCCTTGAATCCACAGAGCTAACACCCTGTCTCCTCTCATGGCCTCCCAAAGCTTGGGAGCACCATAAATCCTCACAAGCCCATGGAAAACCTTATTTCCAACCCACTGAATGATGGAAATGCAGGGCACATGGTACAGATTGGCTCCAACCTGGCGAAAGAGATACGAGAGCAGCTTATCAAATTTTTGTGGAGGAACGTTGATATTTTTGCTTGGGTTCCTAACGACATGCTTGGAATAGATGCTGAAGTCATGGAACATCGTCTGACTGTTGATCCCAAACATCGACCTATGAAAGAGAAGATGCGTAGCCATTCTTCAGAGAGATAGAAAGTAATTACAAAGAAAGTTGACAAGCTCCTCAAGGTTGGATTCATTCGAGAAGTCAACTATCCAAACTGGGTTTCCAACGTCGTGATTGTCAAAAAGGTGAACGACAAGTAGAAAATATGCATAGACTTCAAAAAGCTAAAAAAAGTCTGACTAAAAGATAGCTATCCCCTATCCAGAATTGATCAACTAGTGGATGTGACCTCGAGCCACGAGCTCCTCACTTTCATGGATGTCTTTTCTGGCTATAACCAAATTTCGATGGTACTAGAGGATGAGGAGAAAACTATTTTTATTACTGACCATGGTGTTTACTATTATAGGGTTATGTCTTTTGGACTCAAAAATGTAGGAGCAACATACCAATGCCTGGTCAATAAAATCTTCAAGGAGCAGATTGACTGCAATATGGAGGTACATGTAGATGACATGCTAATCAAGAGTCGAGCTTCAATAAATCATATTGCTGACCTTAAAGAGACCTTCAACGCCCTTAGGAGGAACAAGATGAAGCTGAACCAAACCAAGTGTGCCTTCAATGTGACTTCAAAGAAGTTTTTAGGATTTATGGTGTCGAGATGCAGAACTGAAGCAAATCTAGAGAAGATTCGAGCCATTCAAGAGATTACTGCTCCAAAATCAATCAAAAAAGTTTAGCACCTCACTGAAAAGGTGGTAGCCCTGAACCACTTCATCTCGAGATCGGTCGAGCAATGCATGCCCTTCTTTCATATCCTAAAATAGCCAAAGAACTTTTGCTGGACCATTGAATGTCAACAAGCCTTTAAAGAGCTTAACAACTACCTCGATTCACCTCCCCTATTAGCAAAGCCTGAATCTAGAGAGAAATTATTTTTGTACCTGATGGTCACCTCAGTGGCCCTCGCAGCAGTCCTAGTCAAAGAAGAGGCAAAAGTATAGTGGTCAATCTACTACATAAGTCAAGTCCTGAGCGACACCGACATCAAGTATACTAAGTTAGAAAAACTAACTTTTGCCCTACTAATTACTGGCTGGAGACTTTGACCTTACTTCCAAGGGCAAACTATAACCCTCCTCACTGATCAATCAATCAAGGTAGTTCTTCATCAAACGGATGCCTCTGGAAGAATAGCAAAATGGGCATTTGGGCTTACCAAGTTTGACATCAACTACCAGCCTTGACCATCGATCAAAGCCCAAATTCTAGCAGATTTTATAGTTGAATGCACTATTGTGGATGAAGTCAAGCCAGAATAGAATGAAGTCAATGTTTCCTTATTACAATCGAGTTTCTCTGAGGAAAGAATCGACCTTCTTGAAGATTTCTAGGCCCTATATGTAAACGGCTCATCCAATGCTTTTGGTGCAGGTGTAAGGCTGATCTTGGTTAACCCAGAAGGAGCCATCGCCGAATATGTGCTGCGCTTTAAATTTTCTACCATAAATAACGGGACCGAATATGAAGCTTTGATTGTAGGGTTAAGGATTGTCGAAGAATTGAAAGTAGATTGACTCTAAGTCTACAGTAATTTTCAATTGATTGTCGGACAAGTTAGTGGTGACTATGAAGCTCGAGAAGAAAGCATGATAAAATATCTCAAGAAGGTGAAGAGCTTGAATTTGGCCATCAATAGTTTTGACATCAAGTAGATTTCAAGAGTAGAAAATACTAGGATCGACCTTCTCTCAAAGTTGACAACATTGCCCTCAATAGAGCTACCCAAGAAAGTCTTCATTGAAGTCCTAAAACACCCGAGTCTGGAAGAACAGTCTGTAATGCAGATCAACCTTAAGTCATGTTGGATTGACCTATTGGTTGCTTATCTTAAAGATGGAGCTCTCCCTCATGACCCAAAAAGAGCTTAAAAACTTAGAAATCAAGCCTCCCGATATATTCTGTATGAAGGCAAGCTGTACAAAAGATCATAGTCCTTACCGCTCTTCAGATGTCTTAGGTCTTTAAAAGTCAACTTTGCATTGTGAGAGGTGCATGAAGGGATATGTCGAAGCCATGTGGGGGCCAAATCCTCATCATATAGACTACTTCGGTAAGGTTACTATTGGCCAATCTTTTATCATGATTTTGTAAAGTATGTCAAAAAATATGATCGTTGTCAGAGAAATGCAAACATTCAAAGGCAGCCAGCTTCTGAACTTACTCCATTGAGTGCCCCATGGCCATTTGCTCATTGGAGGATGGACATACTTGGACCTTTTCCCATGGCATCTGGACAGCATAAGTTCCTCTTGGTGGCAATAGATTATTTCACAAAATGGATCGAGGTTGAACCTCTGGCAAAATTCACTGAAGCAAAAGTGTAGGACTTTATCTGAAAGTTGATCATCTACAGATTTGGCTTGCCTTGAACCCTCATAACAGATAATGGATGGTAGTTTATCAGGACAAGATTTATCAAATTCTGTGAAGATTTGAACATCTCACACCATTTTACATCAGTAGCCCATCCAAAGATAAATGACGTAGCAGAAGTAACAAATAGAATCCTACTACAAGGTATTAAAGCAAGACTTGAAAGAGCAAAGAAGACTTGGATAGATGAACTCTATCATATACTCTGGGCATACCGAACTATCCAAAGATTGCCAACCAGGGAGACCCCATTTGCCTTAGCTTTTGGAATAGAAGCAGTCATCCCAATAGAACTCAAACTTCCGTCAGCATGAGTCATGGCATTCAATGAGCAGCATAATTCACAGAACCTCAGGGATAACCTTGATTTGTTGGAGAAAAAATGAGAAAAAGCTTAAGTTTAGATGGCAACCTATAAGCAAAAATTAGCTCGTTACTATAACTCTAAAATCAAAGACAAAATATTCAAAGTGAGGGACTTAGTACTTCGGCGAGCAATTATTTCACAATCTCAGAATCAAGAAAAGCTCGCTCCAAATTGGAAAGGCCCATATGAAGTAGAGAAGGTCATCCGGTCTGAAACTTATCGCTTGAAAGAGCTTGGAGGATCAACACTCTCACGATCTTAGAATTCGAAAAATCTAAGAATGTACTACCAATAATTTACCTTCAATAAAACTCTTCTATTTTAATATTATTATTTTTTATTGCAAAAATCATGTGATGGTATGAAATGACTCTCTGAAATAATCAAAAGTGGTCCTATTAGGAACAGGTGGAGAACCTCGTCCTAACTTTAGCAAGTTGAAGACCTCGTTAGTCTAAGATGAGATAAGGGGAGAGGCCCTTTCAACGATCCTAACATGCCCTTACAGCCATGCTAGGAACAGGAGGCGAACCTCATCCTAACATGAACAAAGCTGAAGATCTCATTAATCTAAGACGAGATGAGGAGAGAGACCCTTTCAACGACCCTAATGTGCCCCTACAGCCATGCTAGGAATAGGAGGAGAACCTCATCCTAATGTGAGCAAAGTCGAATGCCTCGTTAATCTAATTAATCTAAGATGAGATGAAGAGAGAGGCCCTTTCAATGGCCCTAACATGCCCCTACAGCCACGTTAGGGATAGGAGAAGAACCTCTCCTAGCATGAGCAAAGTCTAAGGTCTTGTTAATCTAAGATTGGATGTGGGGAGAGGCCCTATCAATGACACAACTATGCCCCTACTGTCATGAAAGGAATAGGAGGAGAACCTCATCCTAACATGAGCAAGATGAAGGCCTCTGGTTACTTAAGATAGGGGGAGAGAACCTTTGAACGGCCACAGCAGGGATAGAAGGAAGGCAAAAATCAACCTCATTGGGAACAGGAAGAGAACCTCATCCTGACATAAACAAAGTCCTCTAGTTACCTAAGGCAGGAGGAAGCACCTCGTCTTCACGAAAGGATGAAGAAAAATTGACGGAGTCAAACATGGAAGGATAAACTCATCCCAGTGTAGGTAAAAAGCCTTCGATTATGGAAAGACAGGAGAAAATCTACTTTTTCAACAATCATTTCAATGAAAGTCAAAGTAGAAGAGAGAAATGAGAAAATCAACAAGCACTGAATCTAAACATAGCAAAAAGATGATCAAAGAAAATATTTCTTCATTAAAATCGAAGTTCATTATAAAGTGAAGGTCCACAAGACCATGTACAAAAAGGAAAAAAGAAAAAATGACAGTCCTAAAAAGACCTGGAATCCTCAGACTTCGAGCTGTCGACCCCGCCATTACAAAAGACTACTTTAGCCTAAGGATTTTCTCCTCAATCTCGTTCTTCTTATATAGACCATCTATGTACATCCTGTTGGCGTGTTGGAATTTACCTTCAAGCTCTGGCCGCTACTTCCTCAAGACTTCAGACTCAACCTCTACATCCTTGATGGCTTGTTGCTCGTACGATAACTAGATCCTCAGTCGTTGAACCTCGGCCTTCTCCCTCCCAACCGCTTTTGAAAGCTTACCCAAAGTTTTCATTAAGGAGGCAACCTTCTCTGATCCCCTGTTCGCATCAGATTAATGTCTGTCATTGAGTTATTTTTGGAGTGGGGTTACCTCACTATTAGCAGCATGAAGCTTTTGCTCAAACTGGGATATTCTCTCACTCTAATCCAACCCGTAGGTATCATAAGTAAGCTTAGCATCATGCAGTTGCTTCTGGAGCATAGAGAATCTCTTCGACCAATCTCACTCATATCGAGCCTTGTCAGAAGACCACGGTGAGCTTTCCTCCAGCAGATGAATCTTCTCTTTCATCATCTTGAGATCGGCTTTGAGAGAGCTAACCTTCATTGTTAGTGTCTAAGATTTATCGCTGACATTTTTCTTGAGCTCGATGATCTTCTTCTTGAAGCTGTCCTTTTGAATGCTGAAGCTTGCAGAGTCCTTCATATGTAAATTTTAGAGGTGAGTGACCTCCTTGGTTGCCTCCGAAGCACTCCTTCGAGAAGCTTGAAGGTCATCCTCCATCTTCTTCAACTTCCTCTTTAGATGGTGGACTTCCTTCTTCAAGCTTTTTATTAAAGGTTTCAACGGAACTCCCTAAGGTAAGGGGTCGGCGTCGACTGGAGATGATGGATTATGGCTCTAATTATTGGAGGGATTCTGGATAACACATGGCATAACACTAATATAAAGAAAGGCTTAGACAAAAGTGAATTCGCTTTCATTTAACTAAGAACTTTTAGGTACACAGCAAAATGAAAAAGAAAAAGAAAAAAAAAACTATCAAAGGCACCCGACCTCTGAGGGAGAAGCAGTGGAGGAGCTCGGCACTCCAGGAATAGCCATGGGCTCGGGAGCGATTTCGACTGATTTTTCAGTGACAACCTTAGGCTCTTGCATGGGCTTGGGCATCTCGATGGTGGGCTTGGAGGATTCGAGCATCACTTCGGTAGGAGAAAAGTTAGTTGCGGCATCGGACGACCCTGCTTCTTCGTCGGACTCCTCTTCCAAAAGGCAGAGGTCAAGCTCAAAAAACTTCCTGGCCATCCTACCTTGACATAGTTCGAGGCCCTTTATGAATGCCTCTTGGCTAAATGAAATATAAAAGTCCTTCATTTCAGAGAAGGCTTTGAACACCTCCACAGCTCGGGCTTCCACCTCCAAAATGGACTTTGACATTTGAGCCTCCAGCTCAGCAACTCTGATCTTGGCCTCCTTCTTTTTCCCCTCCTCCAATGCCAATGCATCCTTGAGCCCGATCAAGATGAGCTACTCCTTCCGAAGCGACCTTGGAGATTCTCATTTTCTATCGCCTTCTCCTTCCTGAGGTGCTCGGCCTCGGGACCTTCCCTAAAGGTCCCCTTGGACCTTCAATGCTTTCGACTCCTAATGATTTATCCTCTTGAGGTGGGCCAATTTGTTATGGCCCGACTATAATGGACAAGTCACCGTAAGATAAAAAATATATATATAATGATAATGGTAAATACCTAAATATGATGAAAGAAAAATGCGGCAAGATGATTACCTTGAGGAAAGTTTTGAGGGATTCCCAGATGAACTGCATCTGGTCGAGGTCGGCTAGGTGTTCCACCTCTCTAGGTATGGCAAACTTGTCGATTAGATCCTAAATGATCTCCGAATTACCGAAGGTGTCTGCCCCTAGATCATCACCACCGCTGTTGCTCGGCCCGCCTGAACGAGCCTTTCGGACAACCTTCGCGATAGCGACCTTCTTCTTCTTTTTGTCATCTTCATCCCCTCCTTCCTTCTCGGTAGGGGGCTCTGACACCGACCCTCCAGAAGGGATGCCCGAGGATGCAGGAGGATGAGAGTCCTCACCTCTGATGTTACCCCCAATGATTGAAAGGACCTCGATGCCCAGAATAACTTCGAGAGTGGCTGCAAGGATATTCGAGATCTCGAAACTCGAGCTATCGACCTTTGCTCTTTTCGAGCTTTCGCTTGGGGCCGTCTCCTTTCTCTTCTTGGCATAAAGGCCCTTGGCGAGCTTCCCTACGGCATCGGAGACCATTTCTGTAGCAAAGAAAGATCACGATTAGCTGAGGTATGCATCAAATTTCATAAGAGTCCATACATGTATATGAATGCACTTAATATCAGCAGGATCCTGAGGGCTCAGGCCAAGGTTAAACAAGGTTTATTCTTTCAAAAGCTTGGGGAGACCGAGAGCTCGGTATGTCTTGATTCTATTAGAAGACTCAAGGTCGGCTCATCTAGGCTAAGGGCTCGATGGATGGATTCCCTAAGGAAGCCTCAAGGAGGAAGGTCAAGCAGTAAGGTTGGGCATCAGATGAAGAAGTACTTCTCCTTTCAGTTATGAATAGAAGGAATGTCTTTTAGCAACCTCTTCTTACCAAACCGAGGGATGAAGTACCACCAGTCCTTTGTAGAAGGATGATGTTCGAAGGTGTAGAAATTTTGGAATAACGAGACTATTGGCTAAACTTTGACTAGGTGACAGAGAAAAAGAAAGTCAATTATGAACCAAAAGGAGTTCGGTACTATGGAGGCAAAGAAGATATTCAAAAAGTGAAATAGGATGACTACAAAGGGAGGTGGTGGAAGTCCGAGCCCGGCATGCAAGGATTCTAGACACAAACAAAATCGATCGATCAGAGGCAAACTTGCATGGTCATCTAACCCAGTGGGATGCCATACTGTATCCTGATTAGGAAGAGGTCATTCGAAGTAAGGATAGAAGGGATGGTGTCTGAAGCAAAAGGCTGATGGGACATGTTCCTAGGCTCAACCTTGGTCAGGGGGCAGGGTCTAGGAAGGCCGGTCCAAACAACCTCCAAGAACTGACGGATTGGAAAGTTTCAAAAGACGTACAGATTGAAGTAAACCTCTTAAAAAAATACCTAAAAAGTAGAGAGAAATGAGTGCAAAAACTTGTATAGAAAGTTTGAAAGAACAAGAAGTAAAAGAGGCAAGAGTAATTAAAAATAGTTGTTGAGAGGCTGACCTAAGTTGATTAAGAATGACAAAGAGACATTCGGTGTGATGAGAGTCGGACGAAGGAATGCTTGGAACCAGGGAAGATAAAGGAAGGAATTGAAAAACTCGGATAGAAGAAGAACAGGTGCCGAAGGAAGAAGAAGACTCAGGCAAGAATGAATTTTGGAGGAGGGAGAAGGCCTTAAATAGCCAAGAAGAGCCCAGGATGGTTATAATGGCAGATCTCGTTTGGTCGGATTGTGAGTGCCGCATGTCCCACTCATCATGGCAGAATAGTGGCTGCGAGCAAATCCTTAATTGCATCGTGCCTAGGGCAATGTTGCGGCGGGAAAGCCAAAGGACTGTCTTCTCAAACTCTCTTCGAATTTAAAAAGATTTGATGCCAGTGTGGTAAATACTAAAACATCTCATCTTGATGAGCGTGTGAAGTCAAAAAGAACTTTGGCAGCTGCATCTATACTCCCTTCCTTCCAATTTCAAGCTCGAAAGTGGGAGGACTATAGTTGGGGGTAGACCCGCTCCTATCGAAGTTTGGCCAGATATCTGATCACTGAATGATCCTGTCCGATAGCGACAATCAAGATTAAGCCTCGACCAAATTTGCAAGATTCCTCCGAAGTTTGTCCAAATGATCTTGAATAGCTGTGGTGGCCGAGCTCCTACACCCCAGGCAGTTAGCCCTTTTTGGGTAGAACTTCTTCAGATGAACTTCCATGCACTATTGAGAGTTTCAGACTTCACATTAAGTTGGATTTCACAACCAACCGAACTCCTCCCGGACTTCTCCTTCAGTTGGACTTCTCCACCAGTCGAACTTCTTTTGGACTTCTCCTTCAGTCGGACTTCTCCACCTATTGAACTCCTCCCAGACTTTTCTTTCTGTTGAACTCCTTTCGAACTCCTTTCGGCTGCCTAGATGGATCTCAGCACTGACTCTCAACATGATAAATAATGACCCACGTACAGCTGATCTCAAGAACCTCTAAGCTTCTCTAGAACAACATCAGTGAGGGACGCTCCATCATCTACAGCCATCCCATCCAAATTCCAATTGGCACGTCATGACAATAGACACTACCCTCTGTACAAACTCCATGTGGCCCTGAACGGACTACTATCAGGCGGTTACGACTGTCACTATCAGTTTGTTATAGGCTCTGCCTATATAAGAGACCCTCTAGATATGCTTTCTTTTAGAAGTTCTATTCTCCCTTTCAATGCTCTACTACTTTCTTTCCTGACCACTTTATTTCTATTGGCTGAGAGAGCTGACTTTATCATCGAAGGATCTTAATGGAGCCACCACCTCCGACTCCAATCGAGACTGATTTTGCAGGTTGTTGATGACGACCCCCTCTTCCTTGACTCTAGCACGGTGTTAGATGTCTGCCCTAGAAGCCAGATTGGCTAACACTTGTAATATATTTCCATAGACAATTTTATAATTTTAACTATAAATTAATAAAAAAATTATTTTCTATCATAGTATGTATTTAAAGTGTATGTGACACATCCTTTAAGTTCATGATAATGACAATTCATATTTCTAAAGAGTTGAATATTTAAGACATGAATTTTCATAATTAACTTATAAACTGCTTCCGACCGTAGGATCATCATGAGCATGCTGATTGATCTAGAAGGTTGGTGTACGATCGCTTTCTTTGAGTAGATGAGTCTTGAATCTATGGTGTGGAGACACTAGAGCAAGAGTATAGGTACTCATTAAAGAATGAGGGCACTGAGCGTGACCACCTCGAGCATTCATAAGGAAGTTTACCTTCTTGTTGATGATTGGCTCGATGTTGTAGTAGTGTGTCTGGTTCTTTGATCTGAGGTGCATCGATAATTCATCTAGAGGGTGTTATAGTTTGACTACACCATAACTCGGTCTCCTAGCCATTTGGAATCCTTAGGTGTATGTTGGCTATAATACATTCATTATAGAAATTGGATTGCACCAATGAGGGATCTATCTACCTCGATAGGTGAGGAGTAGCCGTATGATGATCATGAGAATCGAGTCCATAAGCCCATGGCCATGGCAGAGTGAAGATGATAGAAAGAGCTTCTATAAGGGTTTCACATTGGACTCTAATCGAATGATTAATTCATATGATGGATATTGGGTTTGACAAGTTCAACTTAACCGTAATCCTATCAAGGCTTAGGATAGAAGAATCCAATCACATAGGTAGCTGCACCGAGAGGTTCACTTTCAATTCTGATGAATTGCCACCATATACTACTAGGTGTTACTGATGGATTTTGGGAGCAATTAGAATGATTTTGATGATCGATCATTCTAATAGTATGAATCAGAAAAGTTCTGATCCATTGAAAGGTGCTTCAATGATGTCAATGATGGAGATCATGACATGTCTCCTTGCCATACAAAAATGAATCTAACTAGATCACACAAACAAGGGTTTGGATCTAGATTTCATCAGTTGAGCTAACCTAGTTCGATTGATTTGGATTAGATTCAATCAGATTCAAGGTAATCATGCTAGCATACGATTGAGCCTGACTTTCTCCTTCAGTAATCTTTCTGATTCATCGCAACCAAGTCAAATTTGATTTGACTCATTTCTATATCTTGAATGAGTTTATTTATATCCAACTAGAATAAGTCCAGGTTAGATTAATTATGAAAATTAAATTCATTCCTAGTGCAATTGGACTAGGGTCAATAGTTGACCCAATTAAAAGAATTGAGGGTCATATGATCAAAGAATTTTAAAAATTTTTATAGAAATTATTTTGCTTTAATTTCTTGATATGTGATAGGTCATGAGATATAATTTGGGTGTACAAAATTTTGTGATTTTTGGAGGTGCCTAGACCAAGTTTTGATAGAGTTTGATTTGGATCAAACTCATGAGGGAAGAGTCCTAGATGCACATGGACTCTTCCTTATCCTTTCATGCCGCCATCTTCCAGATGGATTTTTGGCATCAAAACCAAATTAAATCTATGGTTTTTAGTGGAGATCAGGTCTAGAGGTCCCAATGGTCGAATTAACAAGGTTTTGATCAAAAAAGGGATTCTTTTTAGTGCTATTTCTAGTATAAGAACTCTTCTCACAAAATTATCTCAATGTAATTCATTTTTTCCACACCCAAAGGAGCCTTCTCTATGATATCCACACCCTCTCTATCCTCTCTCTCCCTCTCTCCTACATGCTTAAAAAGTTAGGCATAAATTTGAGTTGAAGGTCCAAGTCTTTTGGCTTAAGATTCAGCATCTACACGACGGTGTTCGTGAGATGAGCAGGCTGCCCTCAGAAGTCATTTTGAAGGCTTTTCAAATTAGATCCAGATCTAATTTTTGAAAGAGAGATTCATGAGGAGGAGTTTAGATCCTACTTGAGTGGATATCGATAGAGGCTACGTGCATGCGTGGCTCCTTCTAGAACCTCAAAAATCAATAGGATCATCACAGAGTAATTAGATTATCAAATCAGATACTTAAAATTAAATTTGATTTAATTTTATTTTAACTTTTAATTTTAGATATTTATAATTATATTTGAGAAGTCTTAGGTTTGATTAGAATTTTAAAAAAAAAATTTAAAAATATTCATTTAGATCCAATCAGATCTGAACGATCCTGTGTCGGGAAAAAAGGTTTTTCCTTCAATTGGTATCAGAGCCAGATTATAGTTCTTCGGATCTATTTTAGATCTTATTTTATTTTTATTTTTTATATGATATTAAAAAGCTTTATATGTAACATCAGATGTGATTAGATCTAAAATCAAAAAATTAAAATTGAATCATTTAGATCTAATATGTATGAGATGCATGACTAGACTGGGATTAGAATAGTTCTATGTATAGTCTAGTATAATCATGTTGTTAATTTGATTAAATATGATTTTAGATCTATTTAATTTTTATTTTTTTAATATTATAATTATTGTAATCAGATTTAAAAAATAAAAAATAAAGTTTATAATTTTTGATTTATTCATATGTGATATTGAAAGATGCATGTTTAGACTAGTTGTAGAATAGTTCTACAAATTATCTAGAATAGTTTTATTCTGATATGATCAAATTTAAATCTATTTTTTTGATATTATATATGATATTTTAGATCTGAAAAATATGTATGTTTAATTTAGTGATGATACATGAGATGTATGCAAAGCATGTATTAGTTAGATCATATATGATATATGATCTAGATCTAACTAGTTTTGTAGTTTCAATTATATTTTTAATAAATGTGATCTCCTCAGCTATCCAATCATAAGAACAAAATAAGATTTAAAGGCCCTCTCCTTCCATCGACAAGGTGTTCTTATGGTGTGTAGGGATGCAACACATTCGTCGTTAATCAAAAATCAGAACTTATTTTCTACAAAATCCTAAATCTTGAAATCCAATGATTTTGATACATGTTTTTTGTTTATGAACCCAAACTTAATTAAGAATTAAAATTATAAAACTAATTAGGTTTAAAATTGAAAATTTTTAGATCTAAGATATTTTCATAAAATTAGGTTTGAGCTTGGATAGCTCAATTAGTTCTAGCGGTTAATCAAATCGAATCAAGAGTTGATTAGGTGGGATCAAGAGTGCTTAGAATTGACTAGTCCAATAGATATAAGTCTGGATCAAAGTCGACTCACAACCACATATGATCGATCCAATTAGGACCTAATTTGGCTCCATCGTTCGAGCCTGGATTGTAAGCTAACTCGATTAGTTCTAGTTCGATAATTTGGTATCTAAGGTAAGTTTGGCAAATATGATCGATTGATTTTTAATTAGAAGCTACTCGATCTGAATGCATTCTTGTCGAGTTAATGGCATATCCCTTCCACCGATCTCACTTACCTGACCATTTATATCAACCCAGTTTTGATTTGAGGTGGCTAACAGTTTGAACTAACCCATGCCACTAGGCTTGTCATAACCATTATGACTGAATCAAGTCTAAGAGACCTAAATTGAATCTCCCCAAGAAAAGATTAAATCAATTGGTCTTCCATCATTGTAGATGTGTGGGCCCTTTCCGAGGTTGATTATTCTCGGCTGGTTATAGTAATTCAGTTGCACTGGAAAGATGCAACCATGCCTATTAGGTATTGGATGTTACGGGTTGGAGGATGGGTTTGACTCAATATTTTTGATACGGTTAGGGATCCAATCAGAAATCTAATTCGTGCAAATGGTGGGTCTAACTTAACTAAGGAGTGGATCAATATTTTGGACATGATGAGATTCATGAATTAGAGACCAGCATTAGGTACACCATGATTAGACAATCATTGGATAAGAGTTGTGCACTCATCGGTTGATCCATCACCAATAACTGTTAGGTAAGATGGTGAGCCAGTCGGTGGGACCGCACCATCCACTACTAATCAATTGATTGCAAAGCATTTTGTATCTCTGCCCAGGGAGTGTAGGGATCCAAGAAAATAGTGGAAGCCTGATTTATTTAAAAATAAAATTTTTAAATAAATTGATTATGTCTAATTACAAAATCTAATTAGAAACTTTGACTCTCTATAGAAAAATATCTGCATCCAACCCACTAGCCCGTATCCTGGACACCCATAGACTAACCAAATCCAACTTCAAGGATTGACTCCAGAATTTCAAAATTATTTTGGGTTTTGAGAAGTTGACTCATGTGTTGGAACCAGACCCTCCCACTTTACCAGCCCGTCTATCTGTTGATCAGAGAGCATCTCTAGAGAAGTGGATGGATGATGATTAGAAAGCCAGGTATTACATGTTAGGCTCAATGTCTAATAAGCTCCAGTGCTAATATGAAGATATTAAGACTATCTGCCAAATGTTGGCTCACCTACAAGAGTTGTTTGGTGAATAAAGTCATGCAGCCAAATATCAAGTCACCAGATGACTTTTTAAGGCTTAAATGCATGATGAGTAGTCGATCCAAGATCATTGTCTGATGATGATCAAGGACTTAGAAGAGCTTGAGAAGCTCGGTGTCAAATTGGACTAGGATTTGCAAATTAATATAATTCTGTAATCTTTGACTGATGTATATGGATAGTTCATCATGAACTACCATATGCATAAACTACAAAATACTCTCGTAGAACAAATGAATATGTAGGTTACTGCTGAGCTTTCTATGAAAGGTTCTAAGGGCTTAGTACTTACTATGGAATGGGCTTCTTTTAAGAGAAAGTCTTTTGAAAAGAAGAAGTCGATGAAGAAGCAGAAGGTGGATGGTGGGAAGAAGAAGAAGGTATAGCTGAAGAAGAAGGCCGCTGACAAAGAAAAATTTTTTCATTGCAACACAAATGATCATTAGAAGCAGAACTGCCCCTTGTACCTAGCCAGCCTGAAGAACAAGAAGGAGGCAGGTCCTTTTGGAGGTATACTCGTTATAGAATCTAACCTTATAGTTTTTTCTGCATCCAGTTGGGTGCTTGACTCTGATTCTAGTGCTCATTTATGGACTTCTATGCTGGATCTTGAGGATAGCAGGAGACTGAGGGATGGTCAGATGATCCTACATGTCGAAAATGGAGCAAGAGTTACTGCAGTGGTCATGGAAACCTATCTTCTATGATTACCATTAGGATTAGATTTAGTTCTTAGAGACTATTTTTATGTGCCTGCAGCAAGCAGAAATTTGATTGCTATTTCATGTTTAGCACAGAAAAGCTATGTAATTAGTTTTCTTAAAGACCATTGTAATATTCTTTATGAAAAAAATAAAATTGCAAGTGGTTTCTTTATAAATGATCTCTATCAGTTACATATTGATATTTCTATTTTCAATATTGAGCAAAACGTGAATGCCATAAGATCAAAATGACCTGGGATAGTATAAACGATCGATATTTGTGGCACCTTAGGCTAGGTCATATAGTGGAAGACAAGGTTAACAAATTAGAGAAATTCGGACAATTGAGTTCGTTGACTTTCGAGTCAAATCCGATTTATGAATCATGCCTTCATGGCAAAATGACCAAGCTCTCTTTTATAGGACATGGGAAAAGGGCCACAGAACTACTTACCCTAGTACATACTGTTGTGTGTGATCCATTTGATGTGCTAGCTAGAGGCACCTATGTCTACTTTATTATCTTTACCAATGATTTATCTCATTATGGATATGTGTATTTGATGCAAAATAAATTTAATACTTTTGTAAAGTTCAAAGAATTCAGACATGAAGTAGAAAAATAAATCAGAAAACCCATTAAAGTTCTTCGATCATATCAAGAAGATGAATACCTTAGTCAGAGATTCCTAGACTATCTTAAGCAAAATAGCATAGTCTCTCAATGGACTCCAGCTGGAACACCTCAACTTAATGGGATTTCAGAACAAAGAAATCGGACCTTATTAGATATGGTCCAATCTATGATGAGCTTCATGGACCTCCTTGAGTTTCTTTGGGGACATAGTCTAATGACTGCTATATATTTACTGAATAGGGTTTCCTCTAAAACCATTCCTACCACACCGTATGAGATATGGCATGGTAAGAAACCAAGTCTGAGTCACCTCAGAATTTAGGATTGTCCAGCTCTTCTCAAGAGACAACAGGCGAACAAGTTAGAGTATAGGTCCTTTAGAGCTCGATTCATAGGATATCCTAAAGAGTCATTAGGATATTATTTCTATATTCTAGAAGACCACAATATGATTGTGAGTCGACATGCCATCTTTCTTGAAAAATAGTTTATTCAAGATGGTGGCATCGAAAAGTAGATTAGGCTCGAGGAGAAAGTCTCCCAAGAGCAATGAGCTAAGGACTCTATAAAATCCAATCAGATTGAGCCAGTCCAATCACTTCCTCCTCTACCTAATAGATCATAAAGGATTTTCCATCCTCCTAGAAGATACGTAGGTACTATTTTAGAGGACGTGGAGAAAATATTCCTCATGAAAAATGGGGTTCATGGTGATGATCCCAAAACCTATGATGAGGCGATATTACATATCGACTCCGAGAAATGGTTAGAGGCAATGAAGTTAGAGATTGACTTAATATGCTCAAACCAAGTCTAGACCTTGGTAGATTCACCTGAAGGTATAGTACCTATGGGTGTAAATGGATCTATAAGAAAAAGATAGGTACAGATGGTAATGTGGAGACATTCAAGGCTAGGTTAGTGGTGAAAGGGTATAGTCAGTATGAAGGCACTGACTATCAGGATACCTTTTCGTCAGTAGCCATGCTAAAATTCATCCACACATTGCTTGTTGTTGTAGTCTATTTCGATTATGAAATATGGTAGATGGATGTGAAAATGATCTTCTTAAATGGATATCTTGATGAAGATATCTATATGGAACAATTGCTAGGTTTCAAATCCAATGATGCTAATCACAAGGTCTGCAAGCTGCAAAGATCCATCTATGGATTTTAGCAAGCATCTCGGAGTTGGAATGCTCATTTCAATGATGTGATCAAATCATTTGGATTCATCAAGAATGAGGAGGAACCATGTGTATTCAAAAAGATCAATGGGAGCACTGTTGTCTTTCTCGTACTGTATGTGGATGATATCCTCCTTATTGAAAATGATATTTTCATGTTGATCACAGTTAAAATGTGGTTATCAAAAGAATTCTCTATCAAAGACCTAGGAGAAGCATCCTTTATTCTAAGAATTAAGATCTATAGGGATAGATCGAATAGGATGCTGGGTCTCTCACAGAAGATGTAGATAGAGGAGGTACTAAAAAGGTTTAGCATGAAAAACTCTGAGAGGAAATTGGTGCCCTTCAGTCATGGCATTCATCTCTTCAAGAAGATGTGTCCCAACACACCTGAGGAGATTGAACGCATAAGCAAGATCCCTTATGCTTCGACAATAGGGAGCCTCATGTACGCCATGCTATATACACGACCTGATATCGCCTATGTTGTGAGTGTCACGAGCAAATATCAATCAAATCCAGATGAAGAGCACTAGACTTCTGTGAAATGTATCCTTAAGCAATTAAGAAGGACTAAGGATATGTTCTTGGTTTTTGATAATGGAGAACTCCAGATCTAGGATTATACATACTCAGATTTTATGTCTAATATAGATGATCGAAAGTCGACATCTGGTAGTCTATTTGTGTATAATGATGGTGCTGTCAGCTAGAAAGGTTTCAAGCAGACTGTAATAGTAGATTTCACCATAGAAGCAGAGTACATCGCAGCATCAAAAGCTACAAAGGAGGCATTCTAGTACAAAAAGTTTGCCACAGAACTTGAAGTGATGCCATCAGAAGCTGTTCCTCTGTAGTGCAATAATAATGGTGCCATAGCCATAGCTAAGGAGTCGAGGTCTCACCAAAAATTCAAGCACATCAAACGGTGATTCTACATCATTTGCGATTATCTCAAGAAGGGTTATGTCGAGGTCAAGAGAGTCAACTCTGCAGACAATGCGACAGATTCACTAACGAAGCTTTTAAGCCAGTAGAAGATCAAAACCCATCTTGAGAAGATGGGACTTAGATTTGTAGTCAGTTAGCTTTAGGTCAAGCTGAAGTTTGTTAGATGTGTGCCCTAGAAGCCAAATTGGCTAACACTTGTAATATACTTCTAAGGGCGATTTTATAATTTTGACTATAAATTAATAAAAAAAAATATTTTCTATCACAATATGAATTTAAAGTGTATGTGATACATCTTTTGAGTTAATGATAATGATAATTCATATTTTTAAAGAGTTAAAAATTTAAGATATGAACTTTTATAATTAACTTATAAATTGCTCCCGACCGTAGGATCATCACGAGGATGGTGATTCATCCGGAAGGTTGGTGTATGATTGCTTTCTTTGAGAAGATGAGTCTTGAGTCTATGGTGTGGAGATACCAAAGTGAGAGTACAGATACTCGTTAGAGAACGAGGCATTGAGCATGACCACCTCGAGCATTCATAAGAAAGTCTATCTTCTCATCGATAACTGGCTCGATGTTGCAGTAGTGTATCTGGTTCTTTGACTTGAGGTACATCGATAATTCACCTTAAGAATGTTGTAGTTTGACTACACCATAACTCAGTCTTCTAGCCATTCAGAATCCTGAGGTGTATGTTGGCTATAGTACGTTCATTGTAGCAATTGAATTGCACCAATAAGGGATCTATCTACCTCGGTAGATGAGGAGTAGCCTAATGATGATCATGAGAATCGAGTCCGTAAGCCCATGGCCATGGCATAGTGAAGATGATAGAAAGAGTTTCTATAAGGCTTTCACATAGAACTCGAATCAAATGTTAATTCACAGATAGATATTGGATTTGATGAGTTCACCTTAACCCTAATCCTATCGAGGCTCAAGATAGAGGAAGCCAATTGAAGGAAAATCCTGATTTTTCGGACCAGGTTCGTTCAGATCTGATCGGATCAAGAGATATATTTCAAAATTTTTTCTCTTTAATCCAAATCAGATCTGGGATATTTTAGATCTAATTTTTATTATTCTAATAATAAAAATAAAATCTAAATAAATTAAATCAAATTTAATTTATATTGATGTACGGTAATCCTATTATCTGTTGATGATTCTATAAGCAGCGGAAGGTTCTAGATCTAGCCACCTAAGTGTCTGGCCTCTATCGGTATCCACTCAGACTGGATCTGAAGATCCTCTTCTTCTCTATCACGTCTCAAAAAATTAGATCTAAATCTGATTTGGAGGATCTTCAAAACACCTTTTGAAGATCAGCAGTTGTCCTTTGCAGCAACGCAGCCTTCTAGCTTTCTTTCGCCTTTCTCTCGTCTGGATTGCACCAACTAAAATCCCAAGCAACTTTGGGCATGGAGAGGAGAGGGAGAAGATGGACTTGGCATGGAGGAGGAGTGGAGAGGCAGCCTTGGGGCATGGGAATTTTCAGATGTATTTTGAGTTGGGCGTAGGGTCTTATTTATAGACTATGTGTGATCTAACTCCACTTCTTCCCAACCAATCACAACCCTTTGTGAAATTAGATCTAAATCTGATTGGTGGGAATAGAGTCCCTTGAATTTCTCCTTAGATGGTGCCTAAGACTGATCAAACTTAGTTCTTAGGAGAAGTCTAATCGAAATCAAAAAAGGAGATGGAGTCCCTATCCAATAGGGACTCCTGGGTGCCTCCAGCTTGGGCACATGCCAAAGGTGGTGTGCGCCCTCATCCTTGCTAGATTCTGGTAGGAGAACAAGCCCCCACCAGCTCTCCAATAGGTGCGTGACAAATGGACAGAAGTCAAAGTGTCAATGGTCAACATTTGACCAGTCAAAGGTCAACTTTTGACCAAAGTCAAAGGATGAGAAATGACAAGAGACCAAAAATGGTAGGTATTATCTTACAAAATAAGACAATCCTTTTCTGACCTGGACAGGCTCCAGTCAGATCAAGTGAAGGCCTCTAATTGAGCACAAACTCCTTTGGCTCAATCAGGACAACTATTTATGATAGTAAAAGAAAGACATTAGGTTCAATCGAGTGCTAGCATGATTTCCTTGAACCTAATTGAATCTTATTCAGATCAATTGAACTAAATTAGTTCAATTGATGATCACCAGATTCAAATTCTTATTTGTGTGACCTTGTCAGGTTCAGTTCTATATGGTAATGGAATATGTCATGATCTCTATCATCGACATCATCGAAACTCCTTTCGATGGATCAGAACTTTTCTGATTCGAACAGCTAGAATGATCAATCATCTAAATCTTTCTAATTGCTCCCAAAATCCACTAGTGACACCTAGCAGTATATGGTAGCAACCCATCAGAGCTGAATGTGAACCACTTGGTGCAGCTAACTATGTGATTAAGTTCTTCTATCTTGAGCCCCGATCAGATTAGGGTTTAGGTTAACTCGTCAAATCCTAGTCTCTGTCATATGATGTAATCATTCGATTCAAGTCCGATGTGAAAATTTAAATAGAAACTCTTTTTATTATTTCACTCCGCCATAGCCATGGGCTTTTGGATTTGATTCTCATGATCATCATGGGGCTGCTCCTCTACCACCGAGGTAGATAGATTCCATCTTGATGCAAAATCCAGTTCCTACAATGAACATGCTATAGCCAACATACACCTCAAGGTTCCGAATGGCTAGGAGACCGAGTTATGGTGTAGTCAAACTATAACATCCTCAAGGTGAACTATTGATGCACCTCAGGTCAAAGAACCAGACACACCACTGCAGCATCGAGTCAGTCATTGACGAGAAGGTAGACTTCCTAATGACTACTCGAGGTGGTCACGCTCAGTGCCCTCATTCTCTAAGGAGTACTTGTACTCTCGCTCTGGTGTCTCCACACCATAGACTCATCTACTAAAAAGATGTGATTGTACACCAACCTTTCAGATCAATCACCATCTTCATGATGATCCTATGATCGAAAGCATTTTATGAGTTAATAATGATTATTCATGTCTTAAATTTTCAACTCTTGAAAATATGAATTATCATTACCATTAACTCAAATGATGTATCATAGATGCTTAATACAGATGTGTGATAAAAAATAATCCATTTTATTGATAATAGTCAAAATTATAATTTTGCCCTTTGAAGTGTATTACAAGTGTCAGCCAATTCTGGCTTCTAAGCACATATGTCTAACAATCTTCCACTTGTCCTAAAGCCAATTGGCTATAAATCTAAGTCCCATCTTCTCAAGGTGGGCTTTGAATTTTTGTTGTCCCAACGGCTTTGTAAGTGGGTCCGCCACATTGTCTGCGGAGTTGATTCTCTTGACCTCGACATAACCCTTCTCGAGGTAATCCTGGATGAGGTGGTATCGCTGCTCAATGTGCTTGGACTTCTGGTGAGACCTCGGCTCCTTAGCAAGGGCTATGGCACCATTATTATTGCAGTACAGAGGAATGGCATCTAATAGCATTACTCCGATTTCTGCTGCAAACTTCTTGTACCAAAATGCTTCCTTTGCATCCTCTGATGCAGCGATATATTCTACTTCCATTGTAGAATCTGCTATCACTATTTGCTTGGAACTCTTCTAGCTGATAGCACCACCATTGTACACAAATAGACTTTCAAATGTCGACTTTCGATCATCTACATCGAACATGAAATCCGAGTCCGTGTATCCCTAGATATGGAGTTCTCCGTTACCAAAGACCAACATCATATCCTTAGTTCTTCTCAAGTACTTAAGGATATATTTCACAAAAGTCCAGTGTTCTTCACTTGGATTTAACTGATATCTGCTTGTGACACTCACAGCATGGGCTATATCAGGTCGTGTACATAGCATGGCATATAGGTGGCTCCCTATTGTAGAAGCATAAGAGATTTTGATCATGCATTCTATTTCCTCAGGTGTGCTAGGGCACATCTTCTTGGAAAGATGAATACCATGTCTGAAGGGTATTAATCCCCTCTTAGAGTTTTCCATACTAAACCTCTTTAGTACTTTCTCTATGTACATCTTCTGTGAAAGTCCTAGCATCCTATTCGGTCTATCCCTATAGACCTTAATTCCTAAAATAAAGGATGCTTCACCTAGGTCTTTGCAGCTTAAGTCCATATATGGACCTTTGCAGCTTGCAAACCTTGTGATCAGTATCACTGGATGTGAAACCTAGCGGCTATTCCATAAAGATATCTTCCTCAAGATATCCATTCAAGAATGCCATTTTCATGTCCATTTGCCATATTTCATAATCAAAATAGGCTACAATGGCAAGCAATGTGCGGATGGATTTTAGCATAGCCATTGGAGAAAAGGTATCCTGAGAGTCAATGTCTTCGCGTTGACTATAACCTTTTGCCACTAGTCTAGCCTTGAGTGTCTGCACATTCCAATCTGCACCAATCTTTCTCTTGAAGATCCATTTACATCTAATAGGTACTATACCTTCTGGTGGATCTACCAAGGTCCAGACTTGATTTGAGTGCATCGAGTCAATTTCTGACTACATTGCCTCTAGCCATTTTTCGGAGTCGATATCTGATATCGCCTCGTTGTAGGTTTTGGGATCATCACCATGAGCACCATTACCTACGAGGAACATTTTCTCTACTTTCTCTGAAATAATACCTAAGTATCTTTCAAGGGGATGGAAAACTCTTTCCGATCTATGAGGTGGAGGAGGTAGTATTCTTATTGGCTCAACCTGATTTGGTTCCAATTGGTCCTTAGCTCATTGTACTTGTGAGACTTTCTCATCAAGCTTAATCTGCTTTCTAATGTTGCTATCTTGAATAAACTATTTTTCAAGAAAGATGGCATATCGACTTACAATCACATTGTGGTCTTTTGGAATGTAGAAATAGTATCCTAATGACTCTTTAGGATATCCTATGAATCGAGCTCTGAAGGACCTAAACTCTAACTTGTCTGCTTGTTGTCTTTTGACATGAGCTGGACAACCCCAAATTCTGAGATGACTCAGACTTGGTTTCTTACCGTGCCATATCTCATACGGTGTGGTAGGAACGGTTTTAGAGGGAACCCTATTCAGTAGATAAATTGAAGTTAATAATGAGTATCCCCAAAGAAAATCAGGGAGGTCTGTGAAGCTCATCATGGATCGGAACCATATCCAATAGAGTCCGATTTCTCCATTCTGAAATCCTATTGAGTTGAGGTGTTCCTGGTGGAGTCCATTGAGAGACTATGCCATTTTCCTTGAGATAGTCTAGAAATTTTTGGCTAAGGTATTCACCTCCTCGATCTGATCGAAGAACCTTAATGGGTTTTCCAATTTGTTTTTCTACTTCATGTCTGAATTCTTTGAACTTTTCAAAAGCTTCAGACTTGTGTCTCATAAGATACACATACCCATACCTAGACAGATCATCGGTAAAGGTAATGAAGTAGACAAAATTGCCTCTAGCCGGCACATCAAATGGGCCGCACACATCAGTATGTACTAGGGCAAGGAGATCTGTGGCCCTTTCCCCATGTCCTAACAAAAGAAAGTTTAGTCATTTTGCCTTGAAGACAAGATTCACAAGTTGGATATGACTCGGAAAGTCAATGGACTCAATAGCCCATTTTTCTCCAATTTGTTGATCCTATCTTCTGCTATATGACCTAATCTCAGGTGCCATAGATACCTATCATTTGGACTATCCCTAGGTCATTTGGCATTCACGTTTTGCTCGATAGTTAGAACAGATACATCAATATGTAGCTGATAAAGACCATTAATAAGGAAACCATTTGCAATTTTATTTCTTTCATAAAGAATGTTACAATGGTCCTTAAAGAAGGTAATCACATAGCCTTCTAGTGCTAAGCATGAAACAAAAATCAAATTCCTGCTAGCTGCAGGCACATAATAACAGTCTTTCAAAACTAAGTCTAAACCAGATGGTAATCAAAGAGGGTATGTTCCCACTGGCCACTGCAGCAACTCTTGCTCCATTACCGATGCATAGGATCATGTCTCCATCCCTCAGCCTCCTGCTATCCTCAAGACCCTGCATGGAAGTGCACAGATGAGCACTAGAACCAGAGTCAAGCACCCAACTGGATGCAGAAGAAACCGTAAGGTTAGACTCAATAATGAGCATACCTCCAGAAGGACCTTCCTTCTTGTTCTTCAGGGTGGCCAGGTAAGTAGGGCAGTTCCGCTTCCAATGGCCGTCGCTGTTGCAATGGAAATACTTTTCCTTTGACAGCGGCTTTCATTCTTCGGCTCTGCCTTCTTCTTCTTTCCTCCTTCACCTTCTTGCTTTTTCGCAGACTTCTTTTTCTTTCCAGAAGACTTTCTTTTGGAAGAAGTCCGTTCCATAGCAAAGAACTGAGCCTTTAGAACCTTTCATAGAAAGCTCAGTGGTGAACCAGCATATTCATTAATTCGGCCAAGGAATTTTGAAGTTTATGCATGTGGTAATTCATGATGAATTGCCCATATGCATCAGTCAAGGATTGCAGAATAATATCATTCTGCAGATCCAAGTCTAACTTCACACCGAGCTTCTCAAGCTCTTCCAAGTCCTTGATCATCATCAGACAGTGATCTTGGACTGACTGCCCATCACGCATCTTAGCCTTAAAAAGTCATGTTTCGTGACTTGATACTTTGGCTGCGCGACTCTGTTCACCAAACATCTCCTGTAGGTGAGCCAACATTTGGCGAGCAGTCCCGATATCTTCATGTTGGCGCTGGAGCTCATCAGACATCGAGCCCAACATGTAATATCTGGCCTTATTATCTTCGTCTATCCATTTTTCCAGAGACGCTCTCTGTTCAGTGGATGGACGGGCTGGTAAGGTGGGAGGGTCCTGGTCCAATACATGGGTTAACTTCTCAAAACCCAAAATGATTTTGTAGTTCCTGAGCCAATCTTTATAATTAGGGTACGGTCAGTCTATGTGTGTCCAGGATACGTGCTAATGGGTTGGACGCAGACATTTTCCTATAGAGAGTCAAAGATTCTAGTTAGATACTGTAATTATGACTTGACCAATTTGTTTAGGGATTTTATTTTTAAACAAATTAGCTTCCCACTATTTTCTCGGATCCCTACACTCCCTCTGTAGAGATGCAAAAATCTCCACGATTAATGATTTCTAGTGGGTGGTGCGGTCTCACCAACTGACTCATCACCTCACCTAACAGTTATTGGTGATGGGTTAGCCAATGAGTGAACAACTCTTGTTCAATGATTCTCTAATCATGGTGCACCCAAACTTGGTCTCTAATTCATGAATCTCACCGTATCCGAAAATATTGATCCACTCCTTAGTTAAGTCAGACCCACCATTTGCATAGACTGGGTTCCTAATTGAGTCTCTCACCGTATCCAGAATATTGAGCCCAACTCATCCTCCAGCCCATAGCATCCAATGCCTAATAGACATGGTTGCATCTTCCCGGTGCAACTGAGCCACTGTATCCAGCCGAGAACAATCAACCCCGGGAAGGGCCCGCACATCTACAATGGTGGAAGACCTCAGACTTAATCTTTTCTTAGGGAGAATTGATTCAGGTCTCATTAAACTAGACTTGGCATTAGTCATAACAATTATGACTAACCTAGTGGCATGGGTTAGCTCGGATTATTGACCACCTCAGATCAGAACTGTGTCAACAGATATGGCCAGGTAAGTGAGACCGGTGGAAGGGAATATGCCATTAACTCGCATACAAGAACGCATTCAGGTCGAGTAGCTTCCAATTAAAAACCAGTCGGTCGTATGTGCCAAACTTACCTTAGACACCAAATTGTTGAGTCAGAACCAATTGGGTTAGCCTACAATCCAGACTCTAACCTCTGAGCCTAATTAGGTCTTGCTTGATCGTGACTCGATCTTGACCCAGACTTAATCCTATTAGGCTGGTCAATTTAAGCATTGTTGATCCCATCTAACCAACTCTTGATTCGGTTTGATCAACCGCTTAGACCTAATTGAGCTACCCAAGCCCGAACCCAGTATTATGAATATGTCTTAGATCTAAAATTCTCAATTTTAGACCTAATTAATATTCCATAAACTTAATTCTTAATTAAGTAGGGTTCATAAACAAAATATGCACAATAAATCCTAGGGTTTCAGGATCTAGGGTTTTGCAGAAAGTAAGTTTTGGGTTTCTGATTAAGGACGAACATGCGCAGCACCCCTACACGTCATAAGAACACCCCATCGATGATGGGAAGAGAGGGCCTTTAAACCCTTCTTCGTTCTTATGACCGGACGGCCAAGAGGAACGCCTTAATCAGGAACATGTAATACTACAAAACAGTTTTAGATCTATATCATATATCTCATATACAAATTAGATCTAATCATGGCATATTTTGCATACATCTCATGTATCAAATCATGCATGTTTTTTCAGATCTAAATTATCTCATAATAATCTAAAAAATTAGATTTAAATTGATCTAATCAAAATAAATTCTAATCTAGACAATTATGTAGAACTATTCTACAACTAGTCTAGACATGCATCAATCATATCTCATATGATATTTAAAATTAAATAATTTTTATTTGCTATTTTTCAGATGTTATTATAATACATTTATAATATCAAAAAATAGTAAATAAAAAGAGATCTAAAATATGATTTAATCAGATTAAATTGTAAACATGCAAGAACTATTCTATAGAACTATTCTATTCTAGAACTAGTCATGCATATCTTCATAATCTTAGATCCAAATCATTTTAATTTTAATTTTTTCTGATTTCAGATCTGATCACATCTCATGTGACATCTGAAATCACTTATTTTTTAATTAAAATAAATTTAAAATCAGATCTAAACAATTTAGAACCATGGCTCTGATACCAGTTGAAGGGAAATCCTGATTTTCCCGGATCCAGGTTCGTTCAGATCTGATTAGATCAAGAGATATATTTCAAAAAAAATTTTCTCTTGATCTCAAATCAGATCTTGAAAATATTTTAGATCTGATTTTTATTATTTTAATAAATAAAATAAAATCTAAGATAAATTAAATCAAATTTAATTTACCTTGATTTGGGTAATCCTATTACCCTGTGATGATCCTGTAAGCAGCGGAAGGTTCTGGATCTTAGCCACGCAAGCGCCTGGCCTCTACCGGTATCCACTCAGGCTTGGATCTAGAGATCCTCTTCTTCTCTATCACATCCTCCAAAAATTAGATCTGGATCTGATTTGGAGGATCTTCAAAACTCTTTTGAAGATCTGCAGTCGTCCTTTTGCAGCAGCGCAGCCTTCTTGCTTTCTGATCGCCTTTCTCTGATCTGGAATCGCACCAACTAAGATCCCAAAACTACTTTTGGACGTGGAGAGGAGGGGGGAGAAAGATGGACTATGGCATGGAGGAAGGAGAGGGAGAGGCAGCCTTGGGGCGTGGAATTCTCAGATGTATTTTGAGGTTGGGCGCAGGGTCTTATTTATAGACTACGCTTGTGATCCAACTCCTCTTCTTCCCAACCAATCACAACCCTTTGTGAAATCAGATCTAAATCTGATTGGTTGGAAATAGAGTTTCCCTTGGATTCCTCCTTAGAGGGCCTAAGACCAGTCAAACTTGGATTCTTAGAAGAACTCTTATTGGAATCCAAAAAGGGAGATGGAGTCCCTTGTCCAACAGGGACTCCTGAGCGCCTCCTACTTGGGCACACGCCACCAGGGTTGGCGTGCGCCCTCCTCCTTGCCAGGTTCTGGTAGCAGGGGGACAAGCCCCCACCAGCTCTCCAATAGGTGCATGACATGTGGTCAGAAAGTCAAAGTGGTCAATGGTCAACATTTGACCAGTCAAAGGTAGACTTTTGACCAAAGTCAAAGAACAAGAAATGGCAGGTGACCAAAAATGGCAGGTAATGTCTTACAAAATAAGACAACCTTTTCTGACTTGGACAACCTCCAGTCAGACCATAGTGAAGGCCTCTGATTGAGCACAAACTCCTTTGGCTCAGTCAGGACAACTTATTTATGATAGTAAAAGAAGAACGTTAGGTTCAATCGAGTGCTAGCACGATTTCCTTGAACCTAATTGAATCTCATTCAGATCAATTGAACTAGATCAGTTCAATTGATGATCACCAGATTCAAACCCTTGTTTGTGTGACCCAGTTAGGTTCAGTTCTGTATGGTAATGGGATATGTCATGATCTCTATCATCGACATCATCGAAACTCCTTTCGATGGATCAGAACTCTTCTGATTCGAACAGCTAGAATGATCGATCATCTAAATCATTCTAATTGCTCCCAAAATCCACCAGTGACACCTAGCAGTATATGGTGGCAACCCATCAGAGCTGAATGCGAACCTCTTGGTGCAGCTACCTGTGTGATTAAGTTCTTCTATCTTGAGCCCCGATCAGATTAGGGTTAAGGTGAACTCGTCAAACCCTAGTCTCTGTCATATGATGTAATCATTCGATTCAAGTCCAATGTGAAAATCTAAATAGAAACTCTTTCTATTATTTCACTCTGCCATGGCCATGGGCTTCTGGACTTGATTCTCATGATCATCATAGGGCTGCTCCTCTACCACCGAGGTAGATAGATTCCATCTTGATGCAATCCAGTTCCTACAATGAACATGCTATAGCCAACATACACCTCAGGGTTCCATATGGCTAGGAGATCGAGTAATGGTGTAGTCAAACTATAACACCCTCAAGGTGAACTGTCCGATGCATCTCAGGTCAAAGAACCAGACACACTACTGCAGCATCGAGTCAGTCATTGACGAGAAGGTAGACTTCCTAATGACTACTCGAGGTGGTCACGCTCAGTGCCCTCGTTCTCTAACGAGTACCTGTACTCTCGCTCTGATGTCTCCACACCATAGACTCAAGACTCATCTACTAAAGAGAAGCGATTGTACACCAACCTTTTGGATCAATCACCATCCTCATGATGATCCTATGGTCGGGAGCATTTTATGAGTTAATAATGATTATTCATGTTTTAAATTTTTAACTCTTGAAAATATGAATTATCATTACCATTAACTCAAAGGATGTATCACAGACACTAAATATACATATGTGATAAAAAATAGCCCATTTTATTGATAATAGTCAAAATTATAATTTTGCCCTTAGAAGTGTATTACAAGTGTCAACCAATTCTGGCTTCTAGGGCACGTATATCTAACACCAATCACACAAGTAGATACATCGAGAGGTTCACTTTTAATTTTGATGGGCTGCCACCATATGGTGCTAGGTGTCACTGGTTGATTTTGATAGCAATTACAATGATTTTGATGATCGATCATTCTAATTGTATGAATCAGAAAAGTTCTGATCCATCGAAAGGTGTTTCGATGATGTCGATGATGGAGATCATGACATGTCTCTTTGCCATACAGAACTAAACCTAACTATGTCACATAAATAACAGTTTATGTCTAGATGTCATCAATGGAGCTAATCTAGTTTGATTGATTTGGATTAGAACCAATCATGTTCAAGGTAATCATTCTAGCACACAATTGAGCCTGACTTTCTTCTTCTATAATCTTTCTGATACATCACAACTGAGTCAAATTTGATTTGACTCATTTTTATATCTTGAATGAGTTTATTTTCATCAGACTAGAATAAGTCTAGATTAGATTAATTATGAAAATTAAATTCATTCCTAGTGCAATTGGACTAGGTTCAATAGTTGACCCAATTAAAAGAATTGAGGATTACATGATCAGAGAATTTTAAAAATTTGTTTAGAAATTATTTTGCTCTAAATTTTGGATATGTGATAGGGAATGAGATATTCTTTGGGTGTACAAAATTTTGTGATTTTTGGAGGTCCCTAGTCTAGGTTTTGATAGTAAACATTTGGATCAAACTCTTGAGGGAAGAGTCCTAGACGCACATGTACTCTTCCTTATCCTTTCATGCTGCCATCTTCTAGATGGATTTTTGGCATCAAAACTAGATAAGATTTGGGGTTTTAAGTGGAGATCAGGTCCAGGAGTCCCAATGGTCAAATTAATAAGGTTTCTTGTCAAGAAAGGGACTCTTTATGGCGATATGTCTAGTATTAGAACTCTTCTCACAAAATTGCCTCAATATAATTTATTTTTTCCACACCCAAAGGAGCCTTCCCTCTGATATCCACAATCCTTTTGTCCTCTCTCTCCCTCTTTTCTATATTTCTAAAAAGTTAGGCACAAATCTGAGTTCAAGGTCCATGATTTTTGGCATAAGATTCAACATCTACGCGATGGTGTTCGTGAGACGAACAGGCTGCCCTCAGAAGTCATTTTGAAGGCTTTTTAAATTAGATCTAGATCTATTTTTTGGAGGAGAGATTCATGATGAGAAGACATTCAGATCCTATCCTAGTAGATATAAGTAGAGGCTAGGCACGTGCGTGGCTCCTTCCAGAACCTCATGAATCAATAGGATCATCTTAGGGTAATTAGATTACCAAATCAGATACTTAAAATTAAATTTGATTTAATTTTATTTTAAATTTTAATATCAGATCTCTATGATTAGATCTGAGAAGTCTCAGATATGATTAGAATTTTATAAAAAAAATTAAAATATTTTTTTAGATCCAATCAGATTTGAACGATCTTGTGTTGGGAAAAGAGGTTTTTTCTTCACACGGATCCCAGTGTCAACTAGATTTTGCACCAACAATGAGTTTTGCTAGTTTATCAATATCCTTCTAGGGATATGCACTCAAATTAGCTTGCTATCTTTTAAATAGGATTCCAAGAAAGTCTATAATTATAACTTCATATGAGATATGGATAGGGCGTAGGCCAGTACTTTCACACCTTAGAGTCTGAGGTTGCCTGGCTTATGCAAAATGGTTAATCATAGATAAACTTGGACCAAGATCCGATAAGTGTACATACATAGGGTACTCAAAAGAAACTAAGGGATATATTTTCTACCATGCTGATTGTTGGTATAGAATTTGGTTGATGCTGGATCGAGCTGGAGTGGAGGAGGATGAGGTCGCCATCGATGACCTGCAAAACAAAGTCCCATCCGAAGCTGGTGGGGGTGGCTCCGACAGGACCCTCCGACGGTCAAGTTAGCTCTGGCCAACAGAAATGGAGTGCTCAGTGTGGAGTTCGACAAAGTTTAGAGGAGGAGAGGAGAGCTTAGAGAAAATATATCTAGAGGATCCCTTTTTATAGGCGGAGCTTGTTATAACTGCCTTGATTAATGACTGTCGTAACTGTCCTGATAAATGCCGATCATGATTGACTTGGTAAATACCAATCATGTTGTCTTGATAAATGACAATCATAATTGTCATGATAATTATAATCATTCAGTAGTGGGATCGCCTATAAGAATCCATCTGAAGGAATAGTTTGTAAGGAGTTCAGCTTCCATTAAAGCCTGACTAGAGGAGTCCGAAAGGAGTTCAGCTCTCATAGGAGCCCAGCTGCTGGAGGAGTCTGAAAGGAGTTTGACTTTCGTAGAAGTCCAACTGCTGGAGGAGTCTGGAAGGAGTTCGGCTATCGTAGAAGTTCGGAAGGAGTTTGGCTCCCGTAGAAGCCCGACTGTTGGAGGAGTTCGGTCGGAGCTCGATCGCTAATGAGTTCGATCGGTTGAAGGAGTTTGGAAGGGGCTCGGCCGCTAAGGAGCTTGGCTAAGGCTCGTCCGTTGAAGCTTTTTCGTGACTACCGATTGCATTATCCGCTGAGCATCCGACTGGACTACGGTGGGAGCGGGGTTTATCTCCAACAATAGTCCCCCCACTCTCGAGTTTGAAATTCGAAGAAAGGAAGTACCAAAATAGGCAACTATCGAAGTTCTTTCTCGAGCTCCGCACCCATTGAAGTCGAAGCTCGGGGGATCATATCTCCTACAGTCGAGGTTGACTCGGGGAGATCTCATCTCCTGCGGCTGAGGTTACCTCAGGGGAGATCTTATCTCCTATGGCCGAGATTGATACGGGCACTCGGGGGAGATCTTATCTCCTACAGTCGAGGTTGATACGGACGCTCGGAGGAGATCTTATCTCCTACAATCGAGGTCGGCTCGGAGGAGATCTCATCTCCAGCGTCCGAGATTGATACAGGTGCTCGGGGGAGATCTCATCTCCTGCAGCTGAGGTTGCCTCGGGGGAGATCTTATCTCTTACAACCGAGGTTGCCTCAGGGGAGATCTTATCTCCTATAGCCGAGGTTGCCTCAAAGGAGATCTTATCTCCTGCAGTCGAGAATTGTTGCAGGTGCTCGGGGAGATCTTATCTCCTACAGTCGAGGTTGCCTAGGGGATATCTTATCTCCTGCGATTGAAGTTGATGCAGGCGCTCGAGGGAGATCTTATCTCCTACAGTCGAGGTTGGCCAGACCCTTGAGGGAGATCTTATCTCCTATGGTCAAGGTTGCCTCGGGGGAGATCTTATCTCCTACAGTCGAGGGTTGTTGCGGGCGCTCAGGAAAGATTTTATCTCCTGCAGCCAAGGTTGGCCCGGTCGCTCAGGGGAGATCTTATCTCCTACAGTCGAGGTTGCCTCGGGAGAGAACTTATCTCCTGCGGCCGAGGTTTGATGCGGGTGCTCGGGAGAGATCTTATCTCCTACAGCCGAGGTCGGCCTGGACTCTCGAAGGAGATCTTATCTCCTACGGTCGAGGTTGCCTCGGGAGAGATCTTATCTCCTACAGTCGAGGTTGATGTGGGTGCTCGGAAGATATCTTATCTCCTTCAGTCGAGGTCGGCCCGGACCCTCGGAGGAGATCTTATCTTCTATGGCTAAGGTTGCCTTAGGGGAGATCTTATCTCCTATAGCCGAGGTTGCCTTGAAGGAGATTTTATCTCCTGCAGTCGAGGTTGCCTCAGAGGAGATCTTATCTTCTACAATTGAGGTTGTTACGCATGCTCGGAGGAGATCTTATCTCCTGCAGCCGAGGTCGGCCCAAACCCTTAGGGGAGATCTTATCTCCTACGATCGAGGTTGCCTCAAGAGAGATCTTATCTCCTACAGTCGAGATTGCCTCAAGTGAGATCTTATCTCTTGCAGTGGAGATTTTTGCGGGTGCTCGAGGGAGATCTTATCTCCTGCAATCGAGGTTGGCCCGATCGCTCGGGAGAGATCTTATCTCTAGCCGAGGTTGAAGCTCGAACTCTCGGGAGAGATCTTATCTCTAGTCGAGGTTGACTCGGTCGCTCAAAAGAGATCTTATCTCTAGCCGAGGCTATCTCGATTGCTCGGGAGAGATCTCATCTGTAGCTGAGGTTGAAGCTCGGACGCTCGGAAGAGATGTTATCTCTAGTCGAGGTTGAAGAACTTTGACCAGCTCATGTTAGGATGAGGTTCTCCGTCTATTCCTAACATGGCCACTATTGACTGCTTCTTTCCTATCATCACATAGTTTTTGCATAATTTTTTGCATAGTTTTTTGCATAATTTTTACATAGTTTTTTCTGTCATCACATAATTTGGAGAGAGCTCCTCTTGGCTTTGATGGTGGAGATGACAGACCGTCAAAGTACCAAGCTCCTCCCAGACGTGGTGTCGATGATACGGGAGGCGACCAACCTTTCTATTGTTCCTCCATCATTGGTGGTTATAGCTATGGCAGCGCCCTCGGTCGATCTTCTTTTGCTTCAGATTGGCATCCAAGGAATCGACCCAACTGGCCTCTCCTAACAAGCTCCTTGATTTCATCTTGAAGCTAAACACATTCTTCAGGGTCGTGGCTGTGGTCGCGATGATAGAGGCAGTACTTGCTTCAATCATGCATGTTTGGAGGAGATTGTAATTCTTCTGATCTTGGTAGCTGGTTCTTAATTTTCATCAAAATTTGAGCCTTAGAAGCACTGGGGGGCATAGTTATTAAACCTTCTGGAGGGAGGACTTCTTCACGCCCTCTTGTTCGGGCTTCTTTGATGATGAGCTCAAGGAGATTGGACTCGCTTGCACCCGGGAGGAGTCCGTGAGTGTGGCTGAACTTCACTCGGCCCTCCATCAGTGGTAGGTTTCTTGGTGGAGTCATCGTCAGGGGCTGCCGCATGGCCTGTACCATCTCGGTGAGGCCCTAAACTCATTATATCAGTAGGTTAAACTGCTTCGATTCCACTATGACTGTAGGTGGAGCTTGAGTTATTGAAGCTGGAGTGAGAACTGATGTATCTGGATGAAATCTAACTATAGAGGCCGTTGATCGCCTGATCGAAGATTTTTTGGAAGGCATTTTTTTTGGGAAGAACTCTAGATCGACACCAGTAGTTGAACCAGAATGGAATTTGATTAGATCAAATCTGAAGCTTAATGTATCTGCACCATTAAGGCGATCCAGTAGAGTACCACATCAGTTGGATAGATACTATGATTTCTTAGTCTAGAATGGTGATCCTATCAAACTCGATGAGAATAATGAGGATCTAATCGCATATATGAATGCAATGCGGAGACCTGATTCCAAGAAATGGCTTGAGGTCATGAAATCTGAAATAGAGTCCATGAAGTCCAACGATATATGGATATTGGTTGACCCACCTAAGGAGATTAAATCCATTGGATGTAAGTGGGTCTTCAAGAGGAAGAGGGGTGTACATGGAAAGGTGGAGACCAATAAAGTCCATTTGGTTGCCAAGGAATATCATCAATATTATGGTATTGACTATGATGAGACATTTGTTCCTATGACAATGCTCAAATTCATTCGAATAATACTTGTAATAGCCACCCATCTGGACTATCAAATCTGGCAAATGGATATGAAGACAGTTTTCTAAAATAGAGAGTAGATCGAAGAGGTGTATATGATACAACCTGAGTGATTAACATCTATAGATGAGTTCAAAGTGTGCAAGCTTTAGAGATGAGTCCTAAAGTTGAAACATGCATTTTAATAAGATGATCAAAATATATGGCTTTGTTAAGAATGAAGAAGAGTCTTGCATTTACAAGTGAAAAAATGATCCGATAGTGATATTTCTTATCTTGTACGTGGATGACATTCTCTTATTCGAGAATGACGTTCTTGCACTGTAAGGAATAAAAGTTTGGCTATCATCTCAGTTCTCCATAAAGGACTTGGGTGAAACATCCTACATTCTAGGAATAAAGATCTGTAGGAATAGATCTACGAGAATGCTTGGGTTATCCCAGTCCACGTACATAGAAACTATGCTGAAGGGGTTCAGCATGAAAATTTCCAAGAAGGGCTATCTTTCGATAGATAATAGAATTTCTCTCTCTAAGAAGGATTGTCCAACAACTCCTAAAGAGAGAGAGCATATGAGTAGAATCCTATATGCTTTGGTAGTGGGATCTATCATGTATGCCATGATATATACGAGACTAGATGTAGCATACTCATTAGGAGTAGTGAGTAGATACCAATTTGATCCAAGAGAGAACCAATTGAAGGTGGCGAAAACCATCCTTATGTATTTAAGAAATACTAAGGACCAGTGGCTAGTTTATGGTGAATCAGATCCGAAACTTATGGGATTTATAGACTCTAGTTTTCAATCTAACCATGATGATAATAGAAGCATATCAGGTTATATCTTTATTCTAAATGATGGAGCCATCTACTGGAAGAGTTTCAAACAGCATAATGTGGCAGAATCTATTTGTGAGGTGGAGTACATCGCAGCATTAGATGCTGTGAAGAAAGTTGTGGCTGAGAAAGTTCATCATCGAGCTCAAAGTAGCACCCTTCCTTGATGGTCTAGTCCTACTCTATTTTGATAGTACTAGTGCCATTGCTCAGGTGAAAGAACCAAAGGCATACTAGTGAATGAAGCACATACTGCACCGCTTCCACCTAGTCTGGAAGATCATGGATTAAGGTGATATTGACCTTCAGAAGATCGACGAAAAGAAGAACCTGGTTAAATACTTTACTAAAATTCTGATAGTAAAGATGTTCGACAACCACAAGTCAAAGATGAATATTAGATACCGTACTGAGTGGATTAAGGATAACTGAAAGTTGTTAGGATTTGTGTTCCAAATTCAATCATCAGCCTATTGATGGTTGTGCTATTTTATAATTATAAATAATTTATTATTAAATAAAATAAATATTCTAGCATTTTCATCATAAAGTCTATATCTTTTAATGAACTTCTTTGTTGTGATGAAGTCTTTAGAACTATTTAGTTTCGATAAAGAAAAGATTTATTGATTAGTCCTTAAACTATTCACAATCAAATAATATATTATTAAAAAGGATGATAATGCTCATCAAGTATAGGCCGTTGTATGCCATATAGGTTGGTTGTCCTCTTAACCAAGGAGTATAGAGATACTAGTGTGGATGCAGGCGAGATGTAAGGGTACATCGTCACTGGACGTGACCAACTCCAAAGTATTCTATTATCGAGAATTGCTCTGATGGGATATGGATATAAATGTCCCTTTGACCTGAGATCACAGAGGTGGCTTGCAAGCAACTCTTTATGCTTTGGTGTCAGACTATCTAAATTTTTAATTTAATGATAAAAGAATTCTAGGCATAGTCAAGTACTTGTGAAGTCGGTGAGTGATCAAGATCGGATTGACCACTTCAAGAGTTGGAGAAATTGCATTACTGTATTTCAATTTAGCAAAAACTTAGCTAGGATAATCCATGAGATGGATTTGGTATTATAAAATATAATATGGATGATAGAATCAAGGTTGGCAGTTAAACTCTGAATTATCCTATGAGCATTAGGTCAAAGGGATGAATTATATGAAAACTATATCCACATGGGTTCTAAGAGTGTTGCTTTACACATTCGACCTATCTAGCCATCGGGTACCATTGCTTGATGGTTACTTTGATTCGTATAGAAATTTATTTCTATGCTACTAGCTTAGGTTCAAACCTATGGAATCACATATATAAGAGATCTTGATTTGATCGAATGGTTGATTAATAATTTAGAATCATATTAAGATCAAATAATAAATACGATTGATGTTTGACCTAGTGTAAGTATTGTAGAAGAATTGATTAGCAATTAGATTGATAATTAACTTAATTTGATTGAGTTAGAGGGTTAAGATTAAGTTTAATTGAATATAATTTAATTAGATTTGGTTTGGACTTGATTGGATCAAGTTTAATTGGTTTATTAGATAAGCCAATTGCAATGAAGAATAAGTTCTTATTCAATTTGGACTTGTATGCACCCAATTTCTGATTTGATTAGAAATTAAATTAGATTTAAATTTAATTTAATCTAATTTAATTAGATTCTTAGTTGGACTATGATCATCTCTAATTGGATTGTATTAGTTTTGATTTAATTGGATTCAAATAATAAGTTGGACCAAGTCAAAACTTGAAGTCCTAGTATGACTAGAATTTCTCCATCTTGTGCCACCTTACTTTCCATGCCGTCCTGCGCTAATTTCCTTGTAATTTTTATAAAAAAAATTAATTCTAATGAGTATCCATGCCCTTTTTTTGTCTTCCATCATTTTAGAAGGAAATTAGTTGTGGAATAGGTTAAAACAAATAAGTTATTTTGACCTAGGTCTCTATTGGATAGAGTTTGATACATCATCTTTCCTTGTCCCTTTGAGGCACCAAACCACCTAATTTTCTTCTATTTTTTTAATAGAAAATAGAAGACTTTTTTGCACATATTTTCTGGACTCCATGAAAAAAAATGAGAGGACACCCAAGAGTTGGATGCCCCAATCCTTGCTTAATTTGGACATGCCTTTCTAGGTATTTGACCTAAACAAGGACTCTATCATAACTCTCTATTGAAAGGGAGTTAGGGCATGAGTTTTCTATAGATTTTAGATCTAAAAGAGAGGTTTGGGATGTGGGAAGCTTTGGTGCAAAGAAGATCTGAGCATGGTGCTTCATTGAGACACAAACCATAATGTCCTCTTGAGGGAAAAAGAAGGAAGAAGAAAGGGTTCTTCTCCAGGGTTTTTCTTGATTCTCTTCTTCCTCCTTTTGCAAGATTTTAGATGAGTGATTTGGAGAAGGAGGCTTTTGATCAGCCATCAAAGAAGGATGAACATAGTAATAGCATGCTGTGCTGATTTTCTATCGTTGGACTTTAGATCGACAATCGAGGCCTTGTGTGGACATCCTATAGAGGCCGTATGCATGTGCGGTTTGGAGCAATGACCATAGCCTCGAATCAACGAGTTGAAGAACCCAACTTGCAAAGGTAAGAGAGATTTGATTTTCTTTTTCTTTCTAGATTAGATCTAGTATAGCTTTGATGTTGATGTGATCAACATCATCTTTGCTTGATTTTTAATTTGAGATTTAATTGAATGCATAGATCATGAGATAAGATCCTAGATCTAGGATTAATTCATGTATTATAATAAATTAATATGATTAGTTTATTACTTTCACTGGCTGATTTTGGAAAAAGTTTTGAAATATGTTCATGAAGTCCTAGATCTTTTTCTTCAAAATAACCTACCAAAAAAATGCTATGAAGGATGTTGAGGCCAAGTCTACTATTTTACTATAAAGATTAAGGGAGGCCAAGGTATTGGAAAAAATTCTTACTACTTGATGATTGTAAAAACAGCAACAGGGATTTGAGTAAAGAGATGACTATTTTGAAAAATCCTAGAAAATCCTAGGGCATGGAGAAGGGAAAGAGAATGAAATAGGAAAAGAGAGATATTCAGGAAAAAAAGGACTTGTATTGATTTTCATCCTAATTGCAAAACAAAATATTGAGTATATATATATACCTAGTCAATATGACCCAATCTAATAAACTTTCCTAGTTAACTTAATGTGATGCACTCTCCGAGCCCATGTACACCAATGTCTTCCATGCACACCCATTGGACTAATTCTAGTCCAATCCATAGGTTAGCTCCTTAAGACCTCACAAACCAAGGTCCTATGTTCCTAGGATTAAGCCCAATCCTAGGCCAGAATAGAATCCATGAACTGTTTTGTTCGTCGCTCGAGTCGGCTTGGTCAGCTGTTGGGCTGGCTCGATTGTGATGTCTCCTATGAGAGTGTGAATTACTGCTCTCTATTTTGTTGCTTGAGCCGGTTCTCTTAGGGTTCGAGCTGGCTTTACTTCTACTTGAGCTAGCTCTGACCGAAACCAAGCCTGCCCTTTTAGTGTGTTAGCGTGATATGCTTTTTGGACTTCTGCTTGAGCTAGCTCTCTCACAATCCAAACTGGCTTGACTGAAGCATTGGCTAAAGCTCTTCAATGGTTGGTTCTATTCACTCCTTGGCCTCTCTCCACTAGCTTCCAAGGCTTGAGAGCACTATATTTGAGCTCACAATCTCCATCTTAGTACTTCCAAATCCTTGTGAACTCAGCTCTACCCATCTACCCCATTAGTACCATATAGTTATGAAAGCTATTCCATGGAAGAACATTTGTAAGCATATTAGCTAGATTTTCTTTGGTATGAACCTTCACCAACTCCACTTCACCATCCTCCACTATCTCTCTGATTCGATGGTACCTGATATCAATGTGCTTGATCCTCGCATGATGCATAAAGTTTTGGACGAGCAATAAAGCACTCTAGCTATCATAATGCATCCTGACTACACCCTACGGGAATCTCATCTCCAACACCAAGCCCTTCAGCTATAAAGCTTCCTTCGCTACCTTCGTAATATTAATATACTCTGCCTCGATAGTGGATAAGACTGTAATCGACTGCAAGCAAGATCTCCATGAGATTGGACCTCCAAACAGACTGAATACAAAACTTATCATCGAACGCTGAGTGTCCACATCTCCACTAAAATCTGCATCTATAAACCCCTCTATTAGCCCTCGATCCTGCTTGGACATAATAGAATGTTCCTTAGCACCTTTTTGCTGATCATAGTAGATGCCAATCCTAACTAAACCTATCAAGTACCTAAAGATATCCTTCTGTGCTTTTCAGTGCTCCCTACCAGGCTGAGCCATAAATTTGCTCACCAGACTTACTGCATGGGCTATATCCAGCCTATAACATGCCACAGAGTACATAATGCTTTCTACACTAGAAGTATATTGAACCTTTTCGATCTCTTGAACCTCTATCTCAGTCTATGGTGACATGGTCTTAAAGAGTCTGACATGCCCGGCTAGTGGTAGCTTTACCAATTTGACCTCCGTCATTCCAAATCTCTCCAAGATCTTTTTAATATATCATTCCTGAGATAGATGCAGTAGCCCCTTAGTTCTATCTCTGATAATTTTTGTAACAAGGATCTTCTTCATAGACCCCAAGTCCTTCATCTCAAACTCCTAAGATAATGCTCCTTTCAATTCCTGTATATATCCTTACTCTTGCATGCTATCAGCATATCATCCATATATAAGAGTAAGTATAACAAAGATCCATCTTCCAAAGACCTCACATATACACATTGGTCATGATCACACCTAGAAAGGCCAATACTTCTCACGTAAGTATCAAACCGCTTGTACCACGATCTAGGAGACTGCTTTAGCCCATACAATGATTTCTTAGAAAACAGACCTCTTCCTCTGACCCAAGCATCCTGAAGTCCTACAGTTGCTCCATGTATATGTTCTCCTCTAAATTATTTTGGAGGAATGTTATCTTAATGTCCATTTGCTCTAGCTCCAAATTCTGAGTAGCAACTATGCTCAACAGCACCCTAATAGACATATATCTGATAACTGGAGAAAAGACTTCTGAGTAATCAATCCCTTCTCTCTATGAATATTCTTTGACTGCTATCCTAGCCTTGTACCTCACTCCATCTTGCTCTGAAGGTATTTCTTTTCTGGTGAAAACTCATTTGGAGCCAATGGGTCGAGCATAATCTGGTAGATCCACCAGCTGCCATGTTTGATTCTTCTTGAGAGACTACATCTCCTCCATCATGTCCTGCATCCATTATTCCGAATCCAAAATCTCCATGGCCTTCTCAAAGCTCTCTAGATCTCTATTGGTAGTGATAAGAGCATAGAAGATAGTCTCATCAATGCATATCACATTGGTTTGTGAACAATGTGCTTCGGCTTATGCAGTGCCACTCCTCTTGCTTTGTCTTGCAAGTCTACTGCCTATAGCTATCTCTGCACTTCCTTTAGGATAGATCCCTCTCCATGCTGATCATCCATAGGTGTATCACTATACCAGCCTAACACCATCTCAAGCTAAAGAAGACTTGAGATTGGTGTTGAGGGCAAATCACCTATATTCGAGAACTGTCCCATGCTGCCCTATATTATCTTGACAACAACATCTATACTTTCTGGCTTCATCATGATTCTCTTCTCATCAAAAATTATATTTTGATTGATGACACACCTCTAGGAATACCAATCCCACAGCAAGAAATCCTTTACACCTCATGAAAATTTGATGAATACCATCTTCTGTGACTTTGGTTCTAACTTGCTTCTGTCAGATTTTTCAACTAAAGTATATTCAGGATAGCCTTTAGGTGGCCAAGCTCCACCTTCTTTCCATTCTAGATAGGCTTTGAAAGTCCTCCATTCAGTTTCCTATAGGGAGACCTATTAATAAGAAAATAAGCATAAATAATAGCATCACCCCAAAAAGATTTGGGCAATGATGCCTATAGCCTTAGGCACCTAGCCATCCCATCGGTGTCCAATTCATCCTCTCCATGATACCATTCTGCTAAAGGATCATCTTTACTATGTAACTGAAGGAAAAATCATGTTTTTCACCACCGGATCGTGTAGATCTGATCAGATTTAAGATGAATTTTTCTAAAAAAATTTTTAATGATCTGAACAGATTTAAGAATTCTCAAATTTGATCCTTCAAGATTTGATAATAAGATTAAAATAAAATTAAATATAATTTAATTTCATACCTTATTTTGGGTAATCAAATTATCCTACGATGATCTTGATCTATCCTGAGGTTCTGGAAGGAGCCACGCACGCGCTTGGCCTCTACCGATATCCACTTAGGTAGGATTTGAACATCTTTTTCTCATGAATCTCTCTTTCAAAGATCAGATCTAAATCTGATCTGAAAGTCCTTCAAAAAATTTCTGAAGGCAGCATGTCCATCTCACGAACACCATCATGTAGATCCTAAATCTTATGCCAAAAACCTAGGATCTTCAATTCAGATTTGTTCCTAACCTTTTAGGCATGTAGAAAAGAGAGAGAGAGAGAGAGAGGATAGGGGGGCATGGGATATCAGAGATCTAGTTCCTTTTGGGCATGGAAAAATATTTTGTGTGACTCTTCATAATGGCGTGAGAAAGATTTCTCAAACCCAATGCCATCTAAAGTCCTTCTTTGACCAAATCACTTATTATTTATTCAAAGGGACTCTAGGGACTATTCTCCATGATAAACCACCAGATCCCATCTAGTTTGTCACCAAAATTGATTAAAAAGGTATTGGCATGAGTAGATAAGGAAGAGTCCATAAAACCTAGGACTCTTCCCTCAAGAGTTTGATCCAAATCAAACTCTATCATAACTCTATCTAGATACCTCTAAAAATCATAAAATTTTGTACACCCAATATATGTCTTATACCCTATCTCATATCCAAAAATTAGATCAAAATTGTTTCTAGAGAATTTTCTAAAAGTCCCTGATCAGTTGATCCTCAATTCTCTCAAACAGGTCAACTTTTGATCATAATCCAATTTGACTATGAATGGATTTAATTTCTAAAATTAATCTGACCTAGACTTATTCCAGTCAAATGAAAATAAATTTATTTAAAATATAATAATGATTCAAATTAAATTTGACTTGGTTGCGATGAATCAAAAAGATTTCAGAAAGAGAAAGTCAAGCTCAATCATGTGATCTAATCCAAATCAATCAAACTAGGTTAGCTCAATTGATGACTTCCAGACCCAAACCCTTATTCGTGTGATCTAGTTAGGTTCAATTCTATATGAAAATATGATATGTCACAATCTCCATCATTCATATCATCGAAATATCTTTCGATGGACCAAAACTTTTTTGATTCATACAATTAGAATGATTGATCATCAAAATCATTCTAATTGCTCCCAAAATCCATCAGTGACACCTAGCAGTATATGGTGGCAATCCATCAAAACTAAAAACAAACCTCTTGGTGTAGTTACCTGCGTGATTGGATTTTTCTATCTTGAGTCCTGACAGGAATCAGGGTTAAGGTGAACTCATCAAACCCAACATCTATCATATGAATTAATTATTTGATTCGAGTCTAATATGAAATCCTAATAGAAACTCTTTCTATCATCATCACTCTACCATGGCCATGAGCTTAAGAACTCAATCTCATGATTATCATAGGGCTACTCCTCATCTACCAAGGTAGGTAGATCATCTTATTGATGCAATCCAATTCCTAAAATGAACATGTTATAGCCACCATACACCTCAAGGTTTCGAATGGCTAAAAGATCGAGTTATGGTGTAGTCAAACTATAACACCCTCAAGGTGAATTGTTGATGCACCTCAAGTCAAAGAACCATACACACCATTACAGCATCGAGTCAGTCATCGATGAGAAGGTAGACTTCCTTATAACTATCCGAGGTGGTCATGCTCAGTGCCCTCATTCTCTAACAAGTACCTATACTCTTGCTCCAATGTCTTCATACCATAGACTCAAGACATATATATCCTAAGAAAGCGATCATACACCAACCTTCCTAATCGATCACCATCCTCATGATGATCCTATTGTCGGAAGCAGATTATGAGTTAATTATGAAAATTCATGTCTTAAATTTTTAACTCTTGAAAATATGAGTCATTACCATTAACTTAAAGGATGTATCATAGATACTTTTAAATACACACTATGATAAAAAAATAATTCATTTATTAATTTATAATCAAAATTATAAAATTGTCCTTAGAAGTATATTACAAGTGACAACCAATCTGGTTTCTAGGGCACACATCTAACAATCTCCCACTTGACCTAAAGCTAATTGGCTATAAATCTAAGTCCCATCTTCTCAAGATGGGCTTCGATCTTCTACTGGCTCAGTGGCTTTCTTAGCAGGTCAGTCGCATTATTTGTAGTGTCGACTCTCTTGACCTCGACGTATCTCTTCTCGAGGTAATCGTGGATGAGGTGGTATCATCGCTCGATGTGCTTGGATTTCTTGTAAGACCTCGGCTCCTTAGCTAGGGCTATGGCACCATTGTTGTTGCAGTATAGAGGGACGGCATCTGATGGCATCACTTTGAGCTCTACGATAAACTTCTTGTACCATAATAACTCCTTTGCAGCTTTCGACATAGCGATGTACTCTACTTTCATGATGGAATTTATTATCACCATCTGCTTGAAATATTTTTAGCTGACAGCACCATCATTACAAATAAATAAAATTTCAGACGTCGACTTTCGATCATCTATATCGAACATAAAATCCAAGTCTGTATACCCCTGGATCGGGAGTTCTCCATTACCAAAGATTAGAAATATATTCTTAGTCCTTCTCAAGTACTGAAGGATACATTTCATAGAAATCCAGTGCTCTTCGCCTAGATTTCATTGATACCTACTCATGACACTCATAGCATGGGCAATATTAGGTTGTGAACATAGCACGGCATACATGAGGCTCCCTATTACTGAAGCATAAGAGATCTTGCTCATGCGTTCAATCTCCTCAGATGTATTGAGACACATCTTCTTGGAGAGATAAATGCCATGTCCAAAGGGCACCAATCTCCTCTTGGAGTTTTTCATGCTAAACCTCTTTAGCACCTTTTCTATGTACATCTTCTGTGACACACCCAACATCCTATTTGGTCTATCTCTATAAACTTTAATTTCTAGAATAAATGATGCCACTCCTAGATCTTTCATGAAAAATTCTTTAGACAACCATATTTTGACTGTAGTCAATATGGCAATATCATTCCCAATTAGGATGATGTCATCCACGTACAGTACGTGGAAGACAACAACGCTTCCATTGACCTTTTTGAAAATACAAGGCTCCTCCTCATTCTTGATGAATCCAAATGATTTGATCACATCATTAAAACAAGCATTCTAGCTCCGAGATGCTTGCTTAAGTCCATATATGGATCTTTGCAACTTGCAGACCTTATGATCAGTATCACTGGATGTAAAACCCAGTGGCTGTTCCATATAGATATCTTTCTTAAGATATCCATTTAAGAACACCATTTTTACATCCATCTATCATATTTCATAATTGAAATAGGCTGCAACAGCAAGCAATGTACAGATGGATTTGAACATGGTTACTAGTGAAAAAATATCCTGATAGTTAATGCCTTCATGCTGACTATATCCTTCCACTATGAGTCTTGCTTTGAATGTCTCTACATTTCCATCGGTACTTATCTTTCTCTTGAAGATCTATTTACATCCAATAGGTACTCTACCTTTAGATGGATCTACCAAGGTCCAGACTTGGTTCGCATGCATTGAGTCAATCTCTGACTTTATTGCCTCTAACCATTTCTCGGAGTTGATATCTGATATCACCTTGTCATAGATTTTGGGATCATCATCATGAATCCTATTTTTCATGAGAAACATTTCCTCTACATACTCTAAAATAGTACCTAAGTATCTTTAGGAGAATGAAAAATTCTTTCTGATCTATGAGGTGGATGAGGTAGTGATTGGACTGGCTCAATCTAATTGGGTTCCTTAGGTTTCTTGGCTCGTGGCTCTTGGGAGACTTTCTTCTCAAGCCTAATCAATTTTCTAATGCCATCATCTTGAATAAACTATTTTTCAAGAAAGATGGCATGTTCACTTACAATCACATTGTTATCTTCTAGGAGACAGAAAAAAATATCCTAATGACTCTTTAGGATATACAATAAATCAGGCTCTAAAGGACCTAGACTCTAATTTATCTGCCTGTTGTCTCTTAATATAGGTCGAACAATCTCAAATTTTGAGATAACTCAGACTTGATTTCTTAGCATGCCATATCTCTTACGGCATGGTAGGAATGATTTTAGATGGAACTCTATTCAGTAGATATATAGCAGTCAGTAGACTATGTTCCAAAAGAAACTCAGGAAGGTCCATAAAACTCATCATGGATCAGACCATATCTAATAGGATCCAATTTCTTCATTTTGAAATCTCGTTGAGTTGAGGCATTCCAGGTGGAGTCCATTGAGAGATTATGCCATTATCCTTAAGATAGTCTAGAAATTCCCAACTAAGGTATTTGCCTCCTCGATCTGATTGAAGAATCTTAATGAATTTTCTTGTTTATTTTTTTACTTCGAGTCTGAATTTTTTAAACTTTTCAAAAGCTTCAAATTTCTGTCGCATCAAATACGCATACCCGTACTGAGATAAATCATCGATAAAGATAATGAAGTAGATGTAATTGCCCCTGGCTGGCACATCAAATGGGCTGCATACATCAGTATGTACTATGGCAAGCTGGTCTATGGCCCTTTCTCCATGTCCTACAAAAGGGAGCTTGGTCATTTTGCCATGAAGGCATGATTCATAAATCAGATATGACTCAAAAGTCAATAGATCTATTAGTCCAAATTTCTTCAATTTGTTAATCCTATCTTTAGCTATGTAACCTAGCCTAAGGTGCCATAGGTACCTTTCATTAACACTATCTCTAGATCATTTTGATCCTATGGCATTCATGTTTTGCTTGACAGCCTCAGTGATGAGCATTCCTTCAGAAGGTCCTTCTTCCTGCTTATTCTTTAAGTTGGCCAGGTAAAGAGGATAGTTCTGCTTTCAACGATGGTCAGTGTTGTAATGAAAATATTTTTCTTTGTCTGCAGCCTTCTTCTTCGACTCTGCCTTCTTCTTCTTCCCACCATCCATTTTCTGCTTTTTCACAGACTTCTTCTTCTTTCCAAAAGACTTTCTATTGGAAAAAGTACACTCCACAGCAAGTACTGAGCCTTTAGAATCTTTCATAGAAAGCTTAGCAGTAACTAGCATATTCATGAGCTCAGTCAAGGTATTCTAAAGTTTATGCATATGGTAGTTCATGATGAACTGCCCATATGCATCAATCAAGGACTGCAGAATTATATAAGTCTACAAATCTTGATTTAACTTGACACCAAGCTTCTTAAGTTCTTCTAAGTTCTTGATCATCATTAGATAATGATCTTGGACCAACTGTCCATCACGCATTTGAGCCTTAAACAGTCTTTTAGTGACTTGATATTTGGCTGCACGACTTTGTTTACCAAACAACTCTTGTAGGTGAGCCAACATTTGGTGGCTAGTCTCAATTTTTTCATGTTGGCATTGGAGCTCATCAGACATTGAGTCCAACATGTAATATCTAGCTTTATTATCTTCATCCATCCACTTCTTGAGAGATGCTCTTTGATCAGTGGATGAATGGATTGGTAAGATGGGAGGATCATGTTCTAACACATAAGTCAACTTCTCAGAACCCAAAATAATTTTAAAATTCCAAAGCCAATCCTTGTAGTTGGATCCGGTCAGTCTATGGGTGTTCAGGATATGGGCTAATAGGTTAGACGCAAACATCTTCCTGCAGAGAGTGAAAGTTTCTAGTTAGATTTTGTAATTAGACTTAATCAATTTATTTAGAAGTTTCATTTTTAAATAAATTAGGCTTCTACTATTTACTTGGATCCCTACACTCTCTTGGTAGAGATGCAAAAATTTTCATAATCATTGACTTTTAATGGATGGTGCGGTCCGACAAATAGGCTTACCATCTCACCTAACAATTATTAATGATGGGTCAACCGATGAGTGGACAACTCTTGTCTAATGATTCTCTAATCATGGTGCATCCTAATCTGATCTCTAATTCATGAATCTTACCATATCTAGAATATTGATCCACTCCTTGTTAAGTTAGACTCACCATTTGCATAGATTGGATTCCTAATTGGGTCCCTCACCGTATCCAAAATATTGAGTCTAATCCATCCTCCAACCCATAGCATCCAATGCCTAATAGACATGGTTGCATCTTTTTGATGCAACTGAACTACTGTATCCAGCCAAGAACAATTAACCTCAAAAAGGGCCCACACATCTACAATGGTGGAAGATCTTAGACTTAATATTTTCTTAGAAAAAATTAATTTAGATCTCATTAAACTTGACTTGATTAGTCATAATAATTAAGACTAATCTAGTGGAGTGGGTTGGCTCGAATTGTTAGCCACCTTAAATTTGAACTGGGTCAACATAAATGGCTAGATAAATGAGATCGGTAGAAAGGATGTGCCACTAACTTGACAAGAACGCATTCAGATAGGGTAGCTCCCAATTAAAAATTGGTCAATCATATCTGCCAAACTTACCTTAGACACAAAATTATCGAATCAGAACCAATTGGGTTAGCCTACAATCCAGGCTCGAACCGTGGAGCCAAATTAGTTCTTGACTTGATCGAGTCACATCTCAATGTGATTCGATCTTGACCCAGACTTAATCCTATTAGGCTGGTCAAATCTAAGTTTTCTTTGATCCCACCTAACCAACTCTTGATTCGGTTTGATCAACCACTAGACTTAATTGAGTCACCCAAGCCCGAATTCAATTTTATGAATATGTCTTAGATCTAAAAATTTATAATTTTTAGGTCTAATTAATTTCATAATCTTAATTCTTAATAAAGTTTTAGGTTCATGAATAAAATATGTAATAAAAATTTTAGTATTTCAGAATCTAGAATTTTGCAAAAAAATAAGTTCTGATTTCTAATTAAGGACGAATGTGCAGCATCCTTATATGCCATAAGAACATCCCATCAAATGAAAGAAGAGGGCCTTTAAACCTTAATTTATTCTTATGATTGGACGGCCATGGAAAACTTCTTAATTAGAATATAATTTTTTACTATAAAACTAGTTTGATCATATATCACAAATAAAAAAATCTAACTAATACATGTCTTGCATACATCTCATGTATCATTAATATGCATACTTTTAGATCTAAAATATTATATATTAAATCTAAAAAATAAAATTTTAAATTTAATCATATCAAAAATAAAATTATTCTAGACATCTTATAGAAGTATTCTATGACTAGTCTAAGCATGCATCTTTCCCATCTCATATGAATAAATCAAAAGTTAAAAATTTTATTTTTTATTTCTAGATCTGATTATAATAATTATAATATCAAAATAATAAAAATTAAATAGATCTAAAATTTTATTTAATTAAAATAAATACATGATCATACTAGACTACACATAGAACTATATTACACCTAGTCTAGTCATGTATCTCATACATATTAGATCTAAATATTTTTTTTTAATTTCAGATCTAATCATATTTGATGTGATATCTAAAATATTTTAATATCAGATCATAGATAAAAATAAAATTAGATCTAAGGTAGATCTGAGGAACTGCTAACCTGGCTCTGATACTACTTGAAGGAAAAATCCTATTTTCCACTGTAGGATCGTGTAGACCTGATCAGATCTGAGATAAATTTTTCTAAAAATTCTTAAATAATCTAATCAAATATAAGAGTTTTTTGATTTGATATTTTAGTATCTAATATTAAGATTAAAATAAAATTAAATCTAATTTAATTTCTTACCTTGTTTTGGGTAATCAGATTATCCTACAATGATCCTGATTTATCCTGAGGTTCTGGAAGAAGCCACACACATGCCTAGCCTCTATCAGTATTTACTAGGATAGGATCTAAACATCTTCTCCTCATGAATCTCTCCTCCAAAGAATAGATCTGAATCTGATCTGCAAGTCCTTCAAAAAATTTCTGAAGGCAGCATGTTCGTCTGACGAACACAATCACGTAAATCCTGAATCTTATGCCAAAAACCTTGGATCTTCAACTCAGATTTGTGCCTAACCTTTTAGGAATGTAGAATAGAGGAAGAAAAAGGATAGAGGGGGATGGGATATTAGAGATCAAGCTCCTTTTGGGCATGGAAAAATATTTTGTGTGACTCTTCGCAGTGGCATTTGAAAGGTTTCTCAAACCCAATGCCATCTAGAGTCCTTCTTTGACCAAATCACCTATTATTTGATCAAAGGGACTCTAGGAATTATTCTCCATAAAAAACCACCAGATCCCATCTAGTTTTGTCACCAAAATTGATTCAAAAAGGAGTTGGCATGAGTAGATAAGGAAGAGTCCATTGCACCTAGGACTCTTCCATCAAGAGTTTAATCCAAATCAATCTCTATCATAACTTAGTTTAGGCATCTCCAAAAATCACAAAATTCTGTATACCCAATGTATGTCTTATGCCCTATGACCTAGCCAAAAATCAGATAAAAATAATTTCTAAAGAATTTTCTAAAAGTATCTAATCAGGTGACCCTCAATTCTCTCAAATAGGTCAACTTTTGACCCTAGTCCAATTTGACTATGAATGGATTTAATTTCTATAATTAATCTGATCTGAACTTATTTTAGTTAGATAAAAACAAAGTCATTTAAAATATAAGAATGAGTCAAATTAAATTTGACTTGATTGTGATAAATCAGAAAGATTTCGGTAGGAGAAAGTCAGGCTTAATCGTGTGCTAGCACGATTACCTTGAACCTGATTGGATCTAATCCAAATCAATCGAACTGGATTAGCTCAATTGATGATATCCAGACTTAGACCCTTATTTGTATGACTTAGTTAGATTTAATTCTATATGATAATGAGATATGTTGCGATCTCCATCATCGATATCATCAAAACACCTTTCGATAGACCAGAACTTTTCTAATTCATATAATTAGAATGATTGATCATCAAAATCATTCTAATTGCTTCTAAAATCTACCAGTGACACCTAGCAGTATATGATGGAAACCCATCAAAATTGAAAGCAAACCTCTCGATGCAGTTATCTATGTGATTGGATTCTTCTATCTTGAGTCCCGATAGGATCGGGGTTAAGGTGAACTCGTCAAACCCAACATCTATCATATGAATTAATCATTTGATTCGAGTCCAATGTGAATCCCTAATAGAAACTCTTTCTATCATCTTCACTCTACCATAGCCATGGGCTTAAGGACTCAATCTCAAAATTATCATAGGGCTACATCTATCTACCGAGGTAGATAGATTTTCTTTTTGATGCAATCCAATTCCTATAATGAACATGCTATAGCCAACATACACCTTAGAATTTCAAATGGCTAGGAGACCAAGTTATGGTATAGTTAAACTATAACACCCTCAAGGTGAACTACCAATGCACCTCAAGTCAAAGAACCATATACACTACTGCAACATTGAGTCAGTCATCGATGAGAAGGTAGACTTTCTTATGACTACTCGAGGTGGTCATGCTCAGTGACCTAATTCTCTAACAAGTATCTATACTCTCACTCCAATGTCTCCATACCATAGACTCAAGATACATTTATCCTAAGAAAGCGATCGTACACCAATCTTTCGGATCGATCACCATCCTCATGATGATCCTACGGTCGGGAGCAGTTTATGAGTTAACTATGAAAATTCATGTCTTAAATTTTTAACTCTTAAAAATATGAATTATCATTACCAATAACTCAAAGGATGTATCACAGACACTTTTAAATACATACTTTGATAGAAAAATAATCTATTTATTAATTTATAGTTAAAATTATAAAATTATCCTTAGAGGTGTATTACAAGTGACAACCAATCTGGCTTCTAGGGTATACATCTAATAGTAATGGCATTTGATGCCATTTTCCCCATAGTATTTTTTGAATGCCAGGCTAGTGTATTTTTCTATATTATCATGCCTCAAATACTTCACTAGCTGCCCAATTTTTGATGGAAAACATGCAGGATTTTTAGTTCTACTTTCAAAACTTTTGAAAAAATAATGCAACAAAATAAAAATTAATTAATTAATTTTTCTAAGATCAATAGATCATATTTGTAAATCCTACAAATCTAGGATCAAAATATGATGTACATGCATTTAAAATCTAAAAATTAGATAATAAGCAGTAAAACAGTTTTACTACTATACATGTGTTCAAAACAAGATACCTTGTGGGGGTAGTCGATCTCCATAATTGAATAACCACCAAGAATGTCCTCTCATCATGGTGCAGCCACATAGGATGTCTAACCTCCATGGATTGTCCATACGTGCTCTTGGTCCCGATCGGCTTCTCTCGAGTGCTAGCTCGATGTAGGATGCTCTTGATAGCTGAATCTGATTGAATGACTTTGATCATCCTCCATTGATTCTTTGGGCCCTCCAAATCTATAGTAAAGGTAGAGGAGAGGCAGAGGAGACTCTCCAAAAAATTTTGTGATGTTCTGATGTTCAAAACTCATGAAATCACATGCAAACCCTAGGTCAGAACCCTAAGGCAACTCTCTCACCCAAACCCTGCACTCTCTATATTTTTTTCCTCTTAGGAATTTTTTCTATATTTTTTCATGCAAAAGGACGGCCTCATTAATGGAGAGGAGACTTCTCTTCAGATGTTTTGCACGTGCCAAAAATCCCATGATTAAATAGAGTGCAAAAACAACGTAGATGGCATGGGAGAGATTAGATAAGATAAGGTGGTTTGTTCATTCAATTTGAATGGCAACCAACCTATCCTTATCCATCAAGGATGTGAGAAACCTAGTGCACACCCTCTCTTGTGCATGGAGAAAAGTTACGAGAAATATTTTGTTATGGAGAAAATAAATTGCACAAGGATAAGGTGATGTGGTGGATGAAGACTCATCAGACTAGTCTCAAACTAATCTTATCCAATTAGAACAACCCAAACTAATTTGGTTAGGCCCAATTAGACCAGATTAAATCCAACTCATTTAGGCTTAGTTAGGCTCAATTAAATCCTAATCAATTAATAAATTGATCAAGTCCAACCCTTAATAAATCAAGGATCAAACCTCCTCAACGATTAGGTCATCTCATAACCTAATCGAGTCAAAGCCAACTAAATCCAATTCAATTGGATTTGATCGAAAAATCAATACTCAATCAAATTGAGTTAATTGGTAATCAAATCACTAATTAAAACTCTCATAAACATAGAGACCAAACCCATTAGATATCCGGGCAATAGAGTCCCATCGATATTAAACTCTTGACAATTGCCCATGCCCAGACTCTATCTCCCACTCTCCTCCATGCCTTCTCTCTCTCCTCTTCTTCCTCTTCTTCATGCCCAAGTGTTAGGTAGATTAGCCATCCAAGCATCAAAGTACTGTGGCTGTGAAGACCAGAATAGGAGTTCTTGATTGTGTGACGATCGACCTACTACTGGAGATTGGATCGAAGGCAAACACAAAAATTTCAAATATAGATTATCTAAGATCTAATCTAGAAGGAGAAGGCTTCTAGATTTTCTCTATGTGGATGTTGATAGAGGTCGGGCACATGCGCGGCTACGATCAAAACCTCCATCAGCATTCAGATCATCATTATAGGTGAACTATTCACACAAATCAGGCGATATTTGATATCATAATTTTATATTTTATTTTAGATTAATCTAATTAAATTTGAGAACTCTATGATCTGATTTGATCAATAAAAAAAATTTAAAATTTTTGCTGCACAACTTGATCTGATTAGGCCAATCCTACAATGGTTTCTTCAACTGGTATTAGAGCTATGGTTCTGGTTCTAAATCTTGATTTGAATAGATCTAATTTTTATTTTGATGAGATTAATTTAATTTTATAATTTTATATGAGATATAATTAGATCTGATGCATGAGATGCATTTTAAATTTTGATACATGAGATGTATACAAATTATGTGTAGAATAGATCTATTATCGTATATGTGATTTATATGCAAAATCTAGTTCATGTAGTAGTAGTTTAATTTTTTGATTAGGGCATTCCACTTGGCCATCTAGTCATAAGAGTAAGAAGGGTTTAAAGGCCCTCACTTTTCATTCAATGGGGTGCTCTTATGGCATATAGGAGTGCTGCGTGTCCGTCTTTAATCAGAAAAGCAAAACTTACATTTTTGCAAAATCCTAGATCCAAAATCCTAGGATTTAAATACATGCTTTGTTCCTGAACCATATTTAGACCTAATTAAGAATTAAGTTATGAAACTAATTAGATCTAAAAGTTAAGAATTTTCAAATCTAAGACACCTTCATAAAACATGGGTTCTAGGCATGGGTAGCTTGATTAGGTCTAGCTTGAGTGATTGATTAAACCGAATCAAGAGTTGGTTAGATGGGATCAAGAGTACTTAAAATTGACCAGTCCAATAGTTGTAAATTTGGTCATGATCGACTCACAGCCACATGTGGTCGATCACCTCAAGACCTAATCTGGCTCTGTAGTTCAAGCCTGGATTGTAGGCTAACTCAATCAGTTATGGTCCAACAAATTAGTATCTAAGGTAAGTTCAGCAGATATGATCGATGGTTTTTAATTAGGAGTTAGTAAACCTGGATGCATCCACGGTGAGTTAATGGCATATCCCTCCCACCAATCTCACTTACCTAGTCAATTGGGTCGACCCAATTGTGTATTGTGGTGGCTAACAATTCAAGCTAACCCATGCCACTAGGATAGTCATAACTATTATGACTAATTAAGAATTAAAGAGACCTTAATTGAAATCTCTTTAAGAAAATATTAAGTCAATTGGTCTTCCACCATTGTAGTTGTGCAGGCCCTTTTTGGGGTAAATTATTCTTAGCTGGATACGGTGGTTCATTTGCACTGAGAAGATGCAACCATAGCTATTAGGCATAGGATTGGAGGATGGGTTGGGCTTAATATTTCAGATATGGTGAGGGTCCCAATCATGAATTCAATTCATGCAAATGGTAGGTTTGACATAACTAAGAAGTGAAGCAATATTTCGGGCATGGTGAGCTTCATGAATTAGAGATCAAGTTGGATGCAACATATTTAGAAAAACATTAGATAAGAGTATCTACTCATCTACTAACTCATCATCAATAACTCTTAGGTAAAGTGATAAGCCAATCGATGGGACCACACTACTCACTAAAAGTCTATGATCATGAAAACTTTCGTATCTCTGCTAAGGGAGTGTAGGGATCCAGAAAAATAATGGGAGACTAAATTTTGTTTAAAAATGAAACTACTAAATAAATTGATTAAGTTAGATTACAAATCTAACTAGAAACTTTGAATCTTTATAGGAAAATATCTATGTCCAACCCCCTAGTCAGAATCCTAGAGATCTACCAATTGACCAGACCAAATTTTAAGGATTGGCTTTAGAACTTGAAAAATATTTTGAGTTTCGAGAAGCTAACTTATATCTTAGATCAGGAACTACCCCCTCCCAGTCCATCTGACCATCGATCTAAGAGCATCTCATGAGAAGTGGTTGGACGATGACAATAAGATCAGGTGCTACATATTGGCCTCGATGTTTGATGAATTGCAGCACCAACATAAGAATATGAAGACTACTAGCCAAATATTGGCCCACCTACAAGAGTTATATAGTGAGTAGAGTCGCACAGCGTGCTACGAAGTGTTGAAGAAGCTCTTCAAGACGTAGATGCATAATGGGCAGTCAATCCATGATCATTACTTATCGATGATCAAGGCTTTGAAGAGCTTGAGAAGCTCAGGATGTCGATGGACAACGACATGCAGATTGATTTGATCTTGCAGTCCTTGACTATTTCATATGGATAGTTTATTATGAGCTTCCATATGAATAAGATTCAGTGCACTCTAGCCAAGTTGATGAATTTGCTAGTGACTACTGAGGAAACTTTGAAGTGTTCAAGGGGCTCAGTACTTATTATGGAGTAGACTTCTTCCAAGAGAAAGTCCTCGGGGAAGAAGAAGAAGTATGCAAAGAAGCAAAAGACAAATGGAAAGAAGAAGGATAAGAAAGGAGAACCGAAAAAGAAGGTCATGGAGAAGGAAAAGTAGTTCCACTACAACTCTAATAGCTAGTGGAAGCAGAACTGCCCTACTTACCTGGCCAACCTAAAGAATACGTGGAATTATGGACCTTCTGAAGGTATGCTCATCGTTGAGACGAACCTAACGATTTCTTCTACATCCAGTTGCATGCTTGACTCTAGATCTAGTGCTCATTTGTGCACTTGTTTGTAAGATCTTGAGGATAGCATGAGGCTGAGGGATAGTGAGATGATCCTACGCTTTGAAAATCTATGGTCGTAAGAACCTATTCTCTACGATTACCATCAGGAAGTGTCTTAGTTCTTAAGGAATGTTTTTATGTACCTATTGCGAGTAGGAATTTGATTTCTATTTTTTATTTGATACAAGAAAACTATATAATTAGTTTTCTTAAGGACCACTATACTATTCATTATTAAAAAAATAAAATTGCAAATTATTTCTTAATAAACGATCTCTACAAGTTATAGGTTGATGCATCTATTACTAATGTTGAGCATAGTGTGAATACTATAGGATCAAAATGATTTAGAGATAGTCTAAATTAAAGATACTTATGGCATCTTAGGCTAGGTCATATATTTGAAGGCTAGATTAATAAATTGAAGAAATCTAGACTAATGGATCCGTTGACTTTCGAGTCATATCCAATTTGTAAGTCATACCTTCAAGGTAAAATGACCAAGCTATTGTTAGATCTGTGCCCTAGAAGCCAGATTGGCTGTCACTTGTAATATACTTCTACGAATAATTTTATAATTTTGATCATAAATTAATAAATAAATTATTTTCTATCATAATATACATTTAAAAGTGTCTGTGACACATCTTTTGAGTTAATGATAATGACAATTCATATTTTCAAGAGTTGAAAATTTAATACATGAATTTTCATAATAAACTCATAAATTACTCTCGATCGTAGGATCATCATGAGGAAGGTAATCGATCAGAAAGGTTGGTGTATGATCACTTTCTTAGGATAGACATGCCTTGAGTCTATGGTATGGAGTGATAAGTGTTAAAAATACACTAATAAAAATATTAAATTATAAAATAAATTTATTTATTTTTATAAAATTAATATTTTTATTAATCTTATGTAAAAAAGAAGGCCACCAATATAAAGATCATATTTTTCTGATTCAGATGAAATAAGATTCAAGCAAAATGGACTTCAAACGGGTCCGAAATTGAATTTCAAAAGAAATAAAAAAATAAAAATAAATAAATAATATTTAAATATCGGTCAGTCCGGTTAAAATTGACTCATCAAACTAGCCTAGCCTGACCACACAGAACCAGACTGACCGCCCGCTGATGCTCCACTGACGTCAGGATTTTTCGCGGCCTATAGACCGCTACAGTAACCTGGGCGAGGGGTATATCGGGGATTACATGGGGGCGAGCGCATTTCGATTGGCTGAAGGAAGCAGTGGTCTACATAATGTCAGGCTTGTGCACGATCTACAAAGGGCATTCTAGGAATTTTGTCAAATCGGATGGATGTTGCTCACTGCTTTCTCATCCAATGGTGGAAAACAAGGCACTGACGAACGATCGATCTTCCAATCGGTCAAGATCTGACAGTGGCCAGGTGATTCAGTTTTTAAACTAAGAACTAAAGGCTTCTATGGGCATGATCTGATGGCCTGAATTCGATCTTCAAGGCTGATCTGACGATCCAAATGAATTTCAACTTGATTTGGGTTTTAAAAATGGTTTTTGAGTGGTTTTTGGCCCATTTGATCGACATCCAATGGTCAGAATTAATCCAAAGCTCTTTTTGAGTTATTTTTAGAGTTCTAAATCCAATTTCAATGGGATTTCGATCTAAGACCACTCGGATTAGCCTATTTAAAGGCTTGCTACCTGTTGTTGCCGAGGAGAATAGGAGGAGAACAAAAACAGAGAGCTTAGGAATTGTTTTAGGGAACCTATAACAAAGAGTTGAAAATAGAGGAAGAGAGAGAGAGAGCTAAGGGAGGGTTTTAAAGAGTTTGAGGGAGAAAAATAGGGTTTGAGAGAAGAGAGAGGAAGAGTGCTTTAATTTTATTTTTCTTTTTTTTTCTTCTTCTTTCTTTCTTCATAGTTCTTCTTCCGACGAGTGACTAGTATATGAAGCTGATTTTTTTCTTCATCGAGTTCTCCACACCAAGAGTAATGGATGATCAATTTCAACAAATAAATAGTCTAATTTCTTCATGCATTTTATTTTAGTTAATATTTTTTATCTTGTTACCATGAACTAAATTTTATTTTACTAAGGCTAAGGTGTAGCCACTCTTTTTGATAAAATATTCAGTATGATTTATGCATGAGGAGTATATAGATCTGATCTTAATGCTTTTAGATTACTGGTCATCTTCTTATTGATCTGATGAACATAGATGATATGGACCAAGTACGTCTATGTTATTGCTTCTTGATTTATATACCTTGTATTATGAATCAATTTAGAATTCATATACATGCGGGAATTTTAGTGTGCTTTGAACGCAGCATATTTTAATTAGAGAATTTCACAAAATATAATGCATTGATATTTATTTAAATTAAACCTAGACCAAAGGATAGTTAATAAATATTGATTGTTTTACTATGTTTGGACTAAAGGATAGTGAATAATCTAGGAGAATCCACCGTCATATGAAATAAAATTAACCTAATAATCTGAATATTGTATTGATTGAGTTGGTGAACCAATTGCCTTCGTAATCTATTGTTCTTGAGTTTAAAATCCTAAAAATTATACATTCTCTATTTATTTATAAATTTTTAATTATTTATTTATTTTTTTTATTTTCTTGAATCTTATAAATCAATCTTCTAAATAATATTTCGAAAAGAATATTTTCAATACTTGTTTTCCAATCCTCTAGGGACGATACTCTACTCACTTTATTA
>QRFJ01001296.1:398978-438978 GCA_006176705.1 Cocos nucifera | reverse complement strand
TTTTTGATTTTTAATATATCTTTATGATGGATGATCTTATTGAAACATGGTATTAAATAAAGTATTGCTAAGGGACTAGCAATAACTAAGTTGGGGGGTGTGATAAGTGTTAAAAATACACTAATAAAAGTATTAAATTATAAAATAAATTTATTTATTTTTAAAAAATTAATACTTTTATTAATCTTATGTAGGAAAGAAGGCCATCAATATGAAGATCTTATTTTTCTAGTTCAGATGAAATAAGTTTCAAGCAAAACAAACTTTAAATGAGTCTAAAATTGAATTTCAAAGGAAATAAAATAAATAAATAAATAATATTTAAATGCCGATCGGTTGGTTCAACTCGACTCATCAAACCAGCCCAATCTGACTACACTCAGAACCAAACTGACCCCCCACTGATGCCCTGCAGACGTTGCACTGACGTCTAGATTTTTCGCAAGCCATAGACCTCTATAGTAACCCGGGCGATCGATATATCGGGGATTTCATGGGGGCAAGCACGTTTCGGTTGGCTGAAGGAAGCAGCAGTCTACACAATGTCGAGCTCGTGCATAGTCTATAGAGGGCATTCTAAGAATTTTGCTGGATCTGATGGATGCTATTCGCTACTTTCTCATTCGATGGTGGATAGCAAGGTGCTGGTGGACGACCGATCTTCTAGTTGGGCAAGATCCGACAGTGGTCATGAAGGAAATCTAGATTTTTCGATCTAGGTTCATTCAGATCTGATCAGATCAAGAGATATATTTTAAAAAATTTTTTCTTTGATCTATATCAGATCTGAGATGTTTCAGATCTAATTTTTATTATTTTAATAAATAAAATAAAATAAGAATAAATTAAATCAAATTTAATTTACCTGATTTGGGTAATCCAATTATCCGTTGATGATCCTATATATAGTGGAAGGTTCTGGATCTAGCCATGCAAGCACCTGGCCTCTATCGATATCCACTCAGGCTTGATCTGGAGATCCTCTTCTTCTCTATCATGTCTCCAAAAATCAGATCTGGATCTGATCTGGAGGATCTTCAAAACTCCTTTTGAAGATCAGCAGTCGTCCTTTGCAGCAGTGCAGCCTTCTAGCTTTCGATCGCCTTTCTTTGATCTGAATCGCACCAACCAAAAATCCAAAACTCCTTTTGGATGTGGAGAGCAGAGGGAGAAGGTGGTTTGGCATGGAGGAAGAGGGGAGAGGCAGCCTTGGGGCATGGAAATTGTGATTCCTTTCAATCACTTCCAATCACTATCTGGGTTGGGCGCAGGGTCTTATTTATAGACTGTCTGTGATCCAACTTCTCTTCTTCCCAACCAATCACAACTCTTTGTGAAATCAGATCTAAATCTGATTGGTGGGAATAGAGTCCCCTGGATTCCTCCTTAGAGGGTGCCTAAGACCAGTCAAAGTTGGTTCTTAGGAGAACTCTAATTGGAATCCAAAAAGGAGATGGAGTCCTTGTCCAACAAGGACTCCTAGGCGCCTCCAACTTGGGCACACGCCAAGGGTGGCGTGCGCCCTCCTCCTTGCCAGGTTCTGGCAGGGGGACAGGCCCCCACCAGCTCTCCAATAGGTGCATGACATGTGGTCAAAAGTCAAAGTATCAATGGTCAACATTTGACCAGTCAAAGGTAGACTTTTGACCAAAGTCAAAGAACAAGAAATGGCAGGTGACCAAAAATGGCAGGTAATGTCTTACAAAATAAGACAACCTTTTCTGACTTGGACAACCTCCAGTCAGACCATATGAAGGCCTCTGATTGAGCACAAACTCCTTTGGCTCAGTCAGGACAACTTATTTATGATAGCAAAAGAAGAACGTTAGGTTCAATCGAGTGCTAGCACGATTTTCCTTGAACCTAATTGAATCTCATTCAGATCAATTGAACTAGATCAGTTCAATTGATGATCACCAGATTCAAACCCTTGTTTGTGTGACCCAGTTAGGTTCAGTTCTGTATGGTAATGGGATATGTCATGATCTCTATCATCGACATCATCGAAACTCCTTTCGATGGATCAGAACTCTTCTGATTCGAACAGCTAGAATGATCGATCATCTAAATCATTCTAATTGCTCCCAAAATCCACCAGTGACACCTAGCAGTATATGGTGGCAACCCATCAGAGCTGAATGCGAACCTCTTGGTGCAGCTACCTGTGTGATTAAGTTCTTCTATCTTGAGCCCCGATCAGATTAGGGTTAAGGTGAACTCGTCAAACCCTAGTCTCTGTCATATGATGTAATCATTCGATTCGAGTCCGAATGTGAAAATCTAAATAGAAACTCTTTCTATTATTTCACTCTACCATGGCCATGGACTTCTGGACTTGATTCTCATGATCATCATAGGGCTGCTCCTCTACCACCGAGGTAGATAGATTCCATCTTGATGCTATCCAGTTCCTACAATGAACATGCTATAGCCAACATACACCTCAGGATTTCCATATGGCTAGGAGACCGAGTAATGGTGTAGTCAAACTATAACACCCTCAAGGTGAACTGCCGATGCACCTCAGGTCAAAGAACCAGACACACTACTGCAGCATCGAGTCAGTCATTGACGAGAAGGTAGACTCCCTAATGACTACTCGAGGTGGTCACGCTCAGTGCCCTCGTTCTCTAACGAGTACCTATACTCTCGCTCTGGTGTCTCCACACCATAGACTCAAGACTCATCTACTAAAGAGAAGCGATTGTACACCAACCTTCCGGATCAATCACCATCCTCGTGATGATCCTATGGTCGGGAGCATTTTATGAGTTAATAATGATTATTCATGTCTTAAATTTTCAACTCTTGAAAATATGAATTATCATTACCATTAACTCAAAGGATGTATCACAGACACTAAATACACATATGTGATAGAAAATAACCCATTTTATTGATATTAGTCAAAATTACAATTTTGCCCCTAGAAGTGTATTACAAGTGTCAGCCAATTCTGGCTTCTAGGGCACATATATCTAACAATCTTCCCACTTGTCCTAAAGCCAATTGGCTACAAGTCTAAGTCCCATCTTCTCAAGGTGGGCTTCGATCTTCTGCTGGCCCAACGGCTTTGTAAGTGGGTCTGCCACATTATCTGTGGAGTTGACTCTCTTGACCTCGACGTAATCCTTCTCGAGGTAATCGCGGATGAGGTAGTATCGCCGCTCAATATGCTTGGATTTCTGGTGAGACCTCGGCTCCTTAGCAAGGGCTATGGCACCATTATTGTCGCAGTATAGAGGAATGGCATCTGATGGCATTACTCCAATTTCTGCAGCAAACTTCTTGTACCAGAATGCTTCCTTCGCAGCCTCTGATGCAGCGATATATTCTGCTTCCATGGTGGAATCTGCTATCACCGTTTGCTTGGAACTCTTCCAGCTGACAGCACCACCATTGCACACAAACAGACTCCTAGATGTCGACTTTCGATCATCTATATCGGACATGAAATCCGAGTCTGTGTATCCCTGGACTTGGAGTTCTCCATTACCAAAGACCAACATCATATCCTTAGTTCTTCTCAAGTACTTAAGGATACATTTCACAGAAGTCCAGTGTTCTTCACCTGGATTTGACTGATATCTGCTTGTGACACTCACAGCATGGGCTATATCAGGTCGTGTACATAGCATGGCATACATGAGGCTCCCTATTGCAGAAGCATAAGGGATCTTGCTCATGCGTTCTATTTTCCTCAGGTGTGCTGGGGCACATCTTCTTGGAAAGATGAATACCATGTCTGAAGGGTATTAATCCCCTCTTAGAGTTTTCCATACTAAACCTCTTTAGTACTTCCTCTATGTACATCTTCTGTGAAAGTCCTAGCATCCTATTCGGTCTATCCCTATAGACCTTAATTCCTAGAATAAAGGATGCTTCACCTAGGTCTTTCATGGAGAATTCCTTGGACAACCATAATCTTGACTGTTGTCAACATGGGAATATCATTCCCAATAAGGAGGATGTCATCCACGTACAATACGAGGAAGACAACAGCGCTCCCACTGACCTTTTTGAAAACACACGGTTCCTCTTCATTTTTGATGAAACCAAACTATTTTGATCACATCATTGAAATGAGTGTTCCAGCTCCGAGATGCTTGCTTAAGTCCATATATGGACCTTTGCAGCTTGCAAACCTTGTGATCAGTATCACTGGATGTGAAACCTAGCGGCTGTTCCATATAGATATCTTCCTCAAGATATCCATTTAAGAATGCCATTTTCACGTCCATTTGCCATATTTCATAATCGAAATAGGCTGCAACGGCAAGCAATGTGCGGATGGATTTTAGCATAGCCACTGGGGAAAAGGTATCCTGATAGTCAATGCCTTCGTGTTGACTATAACCTTTTGCCACTAGTCTAGCCTTGAATGTCTCCACATTCCCATCTGCACCAATCTTTCTCTTGAAGATCCATTTACACCCAATAGGTACTATACCTTCTGGTGGATCTACCAAGGTCCAGACTTGGTTTGAGTGCATCGAGTCAATTTCTGACTTCATTGCCTCTAAGCCATTTCTCGGAGTCGATATCTGATATCGCCTCGTTGTAGGTTTTGGGATCATCACCATGAGCACCATTACCTATGAGGAACATTTTCTCTACGTCCTCTGAAATAATACCTAAGTATCTTTCAGGGGGATGGGAAACTCTTTCCGATCTACGAGGTGGAGGAGGTAGTGTTCTTATTGGCTCAACCTGATTTGGTTCCAATTGGTCCTTAGCTCGTTGTACTTGTGAGACTTTCTCATCAAGCTTGAATCTGCTTTCCAATGCCACTATCTTGAATAAACTATTTTTCAAGAAAGATGGCATGTCGACTCACAATCACATTGTGGTCTTCTGGAATGTAGAAATAGTATCCTAATGACTCTTTAGGATATCCTATGAATCGAGCTCTAAAGGACCTAAACTCTAACTTGTCCGCTTGTTGTCTTTTGACATGAGCCGGACAACCCCAAATTCTGAGATGACTCAGACTTGGTTTCTTACCATGCCATATCTCATACGGTGTGGTAGGAACGGTTTTAGAGGGAACCCTATTCAGTAGATAAATTGAAGTTAACAATGAGTATGTCCCCAAAGGAAAATCAGGGAGGTCTGTGAAGCTCATCATGGATCGAACCATATCCAATAGAGTCCGATTTCTCCATTCTGAAACCCCGTTGAGTTGAGGTGTTCCTGGTGGAGTCCATTGAGAGACTATGCCATTTTCCTTAAGATAGTCTAGGAATTCCCGGCTAAGGTATTCACCTCCTCGATCTGATCGAAGAACCTTAATGGGTTTTTCAGTTTGTTTTTCTACTTCATGTCTGAATTCTTTGAACTTTTCAAAAGCTTCAGACTTGTGTCTCATAAGATACACATACCCATACCTAGACAGATCATCGGTAAAGGTAATGAAGTAGACAAAATTGCCTCTAGCCGGCACATCAAATGGGCCGCACACATCAGTATGTACTAGGGCAAGGAGATCTGTGGCCCTCTCCCCATGTCCAACAAAAGGGAGTTTAGTCATTTTGCCTTGAAGACAAGATTCACAAGTTGGATATGACTCGAAAAGTCAATGGACTCAATAGCCCATTTTTCTCCAATTTGTTGATCCTATCTTCTGCTATATGACCTAATCTCAGGTGCCATAGATATCTATCGTTTGGACTATCCCTAGGTCGTTTGGCATTCACGTTTTGCTCGATAGTTAGAACAGGTACATCAATATGTAGCTGATAAAGACCATTAATAAGGAAACCATTTGCAATTTTATTTCTTTCATAAAGAATGTTACAATGGTCCTTAAAGAAGGTAATCACATAACCTTCTTGTGCTAAGCATGAAACAGAAATCAAATTCCTGCTAGCTGCAGGCACATAATAACAGTCTTTCAAAACTAAGTCTAAACCAGATGGTAATCGAAGAGGGTATGTTCCCACGGCTACTGCAGCAACTCTTGCTCCATTACCGACACGTAGGATCATGTCTCCATCCCTCAGCCTCCTGCTATCCTCAAGACCCTGCATGGAAGTGCACAGATGAGCACTAGAACCAGAGTCAAGCACCCAACTGGATGCAGAAGAAACCGTAAGGTTAGACTCAATAACGAGCATACCTCCAGAAGGACCTTCCTTCTTTGTTCTTCAGGGTGGCCAGGTAAGTAGGGCAGTTCCGCTTCCAATGGCGTCGTCGCTGTTGCAATGGAAACACTTTTCCTTTGACCATCGGCCCTTTTCTTCGGTTCTGCCTTCTTCTTCTTTGATCCTTCCACCTTCTTGCTTTTTCACAGACTTCTTTTTCTTTCCATAAGACTTTCTTTTGGAAGAAGTCCGTTCCATAGCAAGAACTGAGCCTTTAGAACCTTTCATAGAAAGCTCAGCGGTAACCAGCATATTCATTAATTCGGCCAAGGAATTTTGAAGTTTATGCATGTGGTAATTCATGATGAATTGCCCATATGCATCAGTCAAGGATTGCAGAATAATATCATTCTGCAGGTCCAAGTCCAACTTCACACCGAGCTTCTCAAGCTCTTCCATGTCCTTGATCATTGTCAGACAGTGATCTTGGACTGACTGCCCATCACGCATCTTAGCCTTAAAAAGTCATTTCGTGACTTGATATTTGGCTGCGCGACTCTGTTCACCAAACATCTCCTGTAGGTGAGCCAACATTTGGCGAGCAGTCCCGATATCTTCATGTTGGCGCTGGAGCTCATCAGACATCGAGCCCAACATGTAATATCTGGCCTTATTATCTTCGTCTAATCCATTTTTCCAGAGACGCTCTCTGTTCAGTAGGATGGACGAGCTGGTAAGGTGGGAGGGTCCTGGTCCAAAACATGGGTTAACTTCTCTGAAACCCAAAACTAATTTTGTAGTTCCTGAGCCAATCTTTATAATTGGGTCCAGTCAGTCTATGTGTGTCTAGGATACGTGCCAATGGGTTGGACGCAGACATTTTCCTGTAGAGAGTCAAAGATTCTAGTTAGATACTGTAATTTTGACTTGACCAATTTGTTTAGGGATTTTATTTTTAAACAAATTAGCTCCCACTATTTTCTCGGATCCCTACACTCCCTCTGTAGAGATGCAAAAATCTCCATGATTAATGATTTCTAGTGGGTGGTGCGGTCTCACCAACTGACTCATCACCTCACCTAACAGTTATTGGTGATGGGTTAGCCAATGAGTGAACAACTCTTGTTCAATGATTCTCTAATCATGGTGCACCCAAACTTGGTCTCTAATTCATGAATCTCACCGTATCCAAAATATTGATCCACTCCTTAGTTAAGTCAGACCCACCATTTGCATAGACTGGGTTCCTAATTGAGTCTCTCACCGTATCCAAAATATTGAGCCCAACTCATCCTCCAGCCCATAGCATCCAATGCCTAATAGACATGGTTGCATCTTCCCGGTGCAACTGAGCCACTGTATCCAGCCGAGAACAATCAACCCCGGGAAGGGCCCGCACATCTACAATGGTGGAAGACCTCAGACTTAATCTTTTCTTAGGGAGAATTGATTCAGGTCTCATTAAACTAGACTTGGCATAGTCATAACAATTATGACTAACCTAGAGGCATGGGTTAGCTCGGATTATTGACCACCTCAGATCAGAACTGTGTCAACAGATATGGCCAGGTAAGTGAGACCGGTGGAAGGAATATGCGATTAACTCGTACAAGAACGCATTCAGGTCGAGTAGCTTCCAATTAAAAACCAGTCAGTCGTCTGTGCCAAACTTACCTTAGACACCAAATTGTTGAGTCAGAACCAATTGGGTTAGCCTACAATCCAGACTCTAACCTCTGAGCCTAATTAGGTCTTGCTTGATCGTGACTCGATCTTGACCCAGACTTAATCCTATTAGGCTGGTCAATTTAAGCATTGTTGATCCCATCTAACCAACTCTTGATTCGGTTTGATCAACCGCTTAGACCTAATTGAGCTACCCAAGCCCGAACCCAGTATTATGAATATGTCTTAGATCTGAAATTCTCAATTTTAGACCTAATTAATATTCCATAAACTTAATTCTTAATTAAGTAGGGTTCATAAACAAAATATGCACAATAAATCCTAGGGTTTCAGGATCTAGGGTTTTGCAGAAAGTAAGTTTTGGGTTTCTGATTAAGGACGAACACGCAGCACCCCTACACATCATAAGAACACCCCCATCGAATGGGAAGAGAGGGCCTTTAAACCCTTCTTCGTTCTTATGACCGGACGGCCAAGAGGAACGCCTTAATCAGGAACATGCAATACTACAAAACAATTTTAGATCTATATCATATATCTCATATATAAATTAGATCTAATCATGGCATATTTTGCATACATCTCATGTATCGAATCATGCATATTTTCAGATCTAAATTATCTCATAATAATCTAAAAAATTAGATTTAAATTGATCTAATCAAAATAAATTAATCTAATCTAGACAATTATGTAGAACTATTCTACAACTAGTCTAGACATGCATCTATCATATCTCATATGATATTTAAAATTAAATAATTTTTATTTGCTATTTTTCAGATGTTATTATAACACTTATAATATCAAAAAAAATAGTAAATAAGAAGATCTAAAATATGATTTAATCAGATTAAATCAAAAACATGCAAGAACTATTCTATAGAACTATTCTATTCTAGAACTAGTCATGCATATCTTCATAATTCTTAGATCCAAATCATTTAATTTTAATTTTTTCTGATTTCAGATCTGATCACATCTCATGTGACATCTAAAATCACTTATTTTCTAATTAAAATAAATTTAAAATCAGATCTAAATAATTTTAGAACCATGGCTCTGAATACCAGTTGAAGGGAAATCCTGATTTTCCCGGTCCAGGTTCGTTCAGATCTGATCAGATCAAGAGATATATTTCAAAAATTTTTCTCTTTTGATCTATATCAGATCTTAGGATGTTTCAGATCTGATTCTTATTATTTTAATAAATAAAATAAAATAAGAATAAATTAAATCAAATTTAATTTACCTGATTTGGGTAATCCTATTACCCTGTTGATGATCCTGTATTGCAGCGGAAGGTTCTGGATCTAGCCACGCAAGTGCCTGGCCTCTACCGGTATCCACTCGGGCTTGGATCTGGAGATCCTCTTCTTCTCTATCACACCTCCAAAAATCAGATCTGGATCTGATCTGGAGGATCTTCAAAACTCCTTTTGAAGATCAGCAGTCGTCCTTTGCAGCAGTGCAACCTTCTAGCTTTCGATCACCTTTCTTTGATCTGAATCGCACCAATCAAAAATCCAAAACTCCTTTTGGACGTGGAGAGGAGAGGGAGAAGGTGGTTTGGCATGGAGGAAGAGGGGAGAGGCAGCCTTGGGGCATGGGAATTGTGATTCCTTTCAATCACTTCCAATCACTATCTGGGTTGGGCGCAGGGTCTTATTTATAGACTATCTATGATCCAACTCCTCTTCTTCCCAACCAATCACAACTCTTTGTGAAATCAGATCTAAATCTGATTGGTGGGAATAGAGTCTCCTGGATTCCTCCTTAGAGGGCACCTAAGACCAGTCAAAGTTGGCTTCTTAGGAGAACTCTAATTGGAATCCAAAAAGGGAGATGGAGTCCTTGTCCAACAAGGACTCCTAGGCGCCTCTCCAACTTGGGCTCACGCCAAGGGTTGGCGTGCGCCCTCCTCCTTGCCAGGTTCTGGCAGGGGGACAGGCCCCCACCAGCTCTCCAATAGGTGCATGACATGTGGTCAAAAGTCAAAGTGGTCAATGGTCAACGTTTGACCAGTCAAAGGTAGACTTTTGACCAAAGTCAAAGAACAAGAAATGGCAGGTGACCAAAAATGGCAGGTAATGTCTTACAAAATAAGACAACCTTTTCTGACTTGGACAACCTCCAGTCAGACCATATGAAGGCCTCTGATTGAGCACAAACTCCTTTGGCTCAGTCAGGACAACTTATTTATGATAGTAAAAGAAGAACGTTAGGTTCAATCGAGTGCTAGCACGATTTCCTTGAACCTAATTGAATCTCATTCAGATCAATTGAACTAGATCAGTTCAATTGATGATCACCAGATTCAAACCCTTGTTTGTGTGACCCAGTTAGGTTCAGTTCTGTATGGTAATGGGATATGTCATGATCTCTATCATCGACATCATCGAAACTCCTTTCGATGGATCAGAACTCTTCTGATTCGAACAGCTAGAATGATCGATCATCTAAATCATTCTAATTGCTCCCAAAATCCACCAGTGACACCTAGCAGTATATGGTGGCAACCCATCAGAGCTGAATGCGAACCTCTTGGTGCAGCTACCTGTGTGATTAAGTTCTTCTATCTTGAGCCCCGATCAGATTAGGGTTAAGGTGAACTCGTCAAACCCTAGTTTCTGTCATATGATGTAATCATTCGATTCGAGTCCGAATGTGAAAATCTAAATAGAAACTCTTTCTATTATTTCACTCTGCCATGGCCATGGACTTCTGGACTTGATTCTCATGATCATCATAGGGCTGCTCCTCTACCACCGAGGTAGATAGATTCCCATCTTGATGCAATCCAGTTCCTACAATGAACATGCTATAGCCAACATACACCTCAGGGTTCCATATGGCTAGGAGACCGAGTAATGGTGTAGTCAAACTATAACACCCTCAAGGTGAACTGCCGATGCATCTCAGGTCAAAGAACCAGACACACTACTGCAGCATCGAGTCAGTCATTGACGAGAAGGTAGACTCCCTAATGACTACTCGAGGTGGTCACGCTCAGTGCCCTCGTTCTCTAACGAGTACCTATACTCTCGCTCTGGTGTCTCCACACCGTAGACTCAAGACTCATCTACTAAAGAGAAGCGATTGTACACCAACCTTCCAGATCAATCACCTTCTTTATGATGATCCTATGGTCGGAAGCATTTTATGAGTTAATAATGATTATTCATGTCTTAAATTTTCAACTCTTGAAAATATGAATTATCATTACCATTAACTCAAAGGATGTATCATAGACACTAAATACACATATGTGATAAAAAGTAATCCATTTTATTAATATTAGTCAAAATTATAATTTTGTCCTTAGAAGTGTATTACAAGTGTCAGCCAATTCTGGCTTCTAGGGCATATATATCTAACAGGTCAGGTGATCCAATTTTTAAACTAAGAATCAAAGGCTTCTTTGGGCATGATCTGATAGCCCAGATTTGATCTTCAAGGTTGATCTGATGGTCCAAATGAATTCCAACTTGATTTGGATTTTTAAAATGATTTTTGAGTGGTTTTTGGCCCATTTGATCGACATCCAATGGTCAAAATTGATCCAGGGCTCTTTTTGAGTTATTTTAAGAGTTTGAAACCAAATTTCAATGGGATTTCGACCTAAGACCATCCAGATTAGCCTATTTAAAGGCTTGCTACCTGCTGTTGTCGAGGAGAACAGGAGGAGAACAAAAATAGAGAGCTTGCAAATAGTTTTAGGGAACCTGTAACAAACTGTTGAAAATAGAGGAAGATAGAGAGAGAACTAAGGGAGGATTTGGAGAGTTTAAGGGAGAAAAATAGGGTTTGAGAGAAGAGAGAGGAAGAATGCTTTAATTTTATTTTTCTTTTCTTTTCTTCTTTTTTCTTTCTTCATGGTTCTTCTTCCGACGAGCAACCAGTATACGAAGCTGCTCTTCTTCTTCATAGAGTTCTCCACACCAAGAGCAACGGACGATCAATTTTAGCGAACAAACAGTCTAATTTCTTTATGCTTTTTATTTTATTTGATATTTTTGATCTTGTAACCATGAACTAAATTTTATTTTGCTAAGGCTAAGGTATAGCCACTCTTTTTGACACAATATTCAGTATAATTTATTTTTAATTTCAAATTTTATTCATGAGGACTATATAGATTTGATCTTAATGCTTGTAGATTACCGACCATCTTCTAATTGATCTGATGAACATAGATGATACGGATCAAGTCATCTATGTTATTGCTTCTTGATTTATATACCTTGTATTATGAATTGACTTAGAATTTATATACATGCAGAAATTTTAGTGCGCTTTGGAAGCAGCGTATTTTAATTAGAGGGTTTCACAAAACTTAATGCATCAATATTTATTTAAATTATACATGGACTAAAGGATAGTTAATAAATATTGATAGTTTTGCTATGTCTGGATCAAAGGATAGTGAATAATCTGAAAGACTCTACCGTCACATGAAATAAAATTAACCTAATAACCTGAATATTGTATTGATTGAGTTGGTGAACCGATTGCCTTAGTAACCTATTGTTCTTGAGTTTAAAATCCTAAAAATTATACACTCTCTATTTTCTTACAAATTTTTAATTCTTTCTTTATTTCTTTTTATTTTTTTAAATCTTATAAATCGATCTTCTAAATAATATTTAGGCAAGAATATTTTCAGTACTTATTTCCTAATCCTCTAGGGATGATACTTTACTCACTTACTTTATTACTTGATCGACTGGTGTACTTGCCATACCTATAGATTAGCATGCATCATGCATACACCAGAGTGAGAGTATAGGTACTCGTTAGAGAATAAGGGCACTGAGCGTGACCACCTTGAGTTGTCAAAATGAAGTCTACCTTCTCATTGATGACTAACTCAATGCTATAGTGGTGTGTCTAGTTCTTTGACCTGAGGTGCATTGGTAGTTCACCTTGAGAGTGTTATAGTTTGACTACACCATAACTCAGTTTTCTAGCCATTCAAAACCCTGAGGTGTATATTGACTATAGCATGTTCATTGTAGGAAATTGGATTGCATGAATAAGAGATCTATCTACCTCGGTAGATGAGGAGTAGCCCTATGATAATCATGAGATTGAGTTCATAGGCCCATGGCCATAGCAAAGTGAAGATGATAGAAAGAGTTTCTATTAAGGTTTTACATTGGACTCAAACTGAATGATTAATTCTTATGATGAACATTGGGTTTGACGAGTTGACCTTAACCCTAATCCCATCGGAGCTCAAGATAAAAGAACCCAATCACACAGGTAACTGTACCGAGAGGTTCACTTTCAATTCTGATGGATTGCCACCATATACCACTAGGTGTCACTGGTGGATTTTGGGAGCAATTAAGATGATTTTAATAATCAATCATTCTAATTGTATGAATCAAAAAAATTCTAGTCCATCAAAAGATGTTTCGATGATGTCAATGATGATGATCGCGACATGTCTCATTACCATATAGAATTGAACCTAACTGGGTCATATAAATAAGAGTTTGGATTTGGATGTCATCAATTGAGCTAAGCTAGTTTGATTGATTTGGATTAGATCCAATCAGATTCAAGATAATCATGCTAACACATGATTGAGCCTGACTTTCTCCTTCTAAAATCTTTCTAATTCATCGCAACTAAGTCAAATTTGATTTAACATATTCTTATATTTTGAATGGATTTATTTTTATCTGACTAAAATAAGTTTAGGTTAGATTAATTATAGAAATTAAATCCATTCATAGTCAAATTGGATGAGGGTCAAAAGTTGACCTATTTGAGAGAATTGAGGGTCACCTGATCAGATGCTTTTAAAAAATTATTTAAAAATTATTTTTATCTAATTTTTGGATATGTGATAGAGCATGAGTTATACATTGGGTGTACTAAATTTTGTAATTTTTGGAGGTATCTTGACTGAGTTATGATAGAGTTTGATCTAAATCAAACTCTCAAGAGAAGAGTCCTAAGCGCAGTGGATTCTTCCTTATCTACTCATGCTGATACCTTTTTGAATCATTTTTGGCAAAAGAAATACATGAGATTTGGTGAATTTTTGTAGAGAATAAGTCCTAGAGTCCTAATGATAAAATAGATAAGTTATTTTAGTCAAAAGGGACACTAAGTAGGCATTGGACATAAAAGCCTTTCTTACGTCAAAGTGCATTCAATGCAAGAAATAATTTTTCACACCCAAAGTTTACCATCCTTGATATCTCATGCCCCCTCTGTCCTCTCTCTTCTTCTATTCTACAAGCCTAAAAAGTTAGGTACAAATCTAAGAAGAAGGTCCAAGGTTTTTGGCATAATATTCAGGCTGCCTTCAAAAATAGTTTTGAAGGTTTTTCGGATCAGAACTAGATCTAATTTTTGGAGAAAAGGTTCGTGAGGAGAAAATATTTAGATCCTACATGAGTGGATATTGGTTGAGGCCAGGCACGTGCGTGGCTTCTTTCAGAATCTCAGAAATCAATAGGATCATTACAAGATAATTAGATTATCCAATCAGATACTTTAAATTAAATCTAATTTAATTTTAATTTTTTAATTTTAATATCAGATCACCATGGTTAGATCTAAGAACTCTAAAATCTGATCAGATCATTTAAAAAGTTTTTAGAAAAATTCTCCTCAGATCTGATCAGATCTGCATGATCCTGCGGTGGAAAATAATATTTTTTTTTAGCTATGCTTTATGGGACATGGGGAAAGAACCATAAAGCTACTTGTCCTGGTACATAGAGATGTTTGCAACCCATTTGATGTGCCAGCCAGAGATGGTTTTGATAGAAATAGATCTAAAGTTCTATGATTAGCTTTTGAAACTTTTTCAAAATTGCAGTGGAAGAGATGAATTAATTTCATTGATTCATGAATATAATAACATAAAATTCTAGATCTAGGATCCTATTATATGATTAAAGCATGATATTAAATCAAAAATTAAAATATTAGAAAACTACATGTTGATCATATCAATAGTAAACTACTCTAGATCAAATCTAGACATATAAGTAAGAGATTAGATCTTTATTACCCTTGCAAATTAGACTTTTAAACTCATTGATCTAAAAATGAGGTTGATGCTCCAAGCCACACATGCATCTGGCCTCTACAGGATGTCCACACGAGTCCTCGATCTCTGATCAAAAGTCCAATGCCTGAAAATCAGCACAGTATGCTAGTACTATGATGATCCTTCTTCAAAGGTCGATCTGGATTTTTTTCTTCAAGACTTGGACTCTCCAACTTTTAGAAGATGAGAACAAAGGTTTGTGATGCTGAGACACCTCTCAAATACTCACAAAAGATGGAGGAAGTGATTTATAAGAAAATCCTAGAAGAAGACCCTCTTCTTCTTCTTTGTTCCCTCACCTACACACCTTGATTGGTGTCTCTACAAATCCCTTGCCCTAAGCCTTTCACTCCCAGATCTTTCCATGCTCAAGAACCTCTCTCTAAGCTCTAGAATCTTTGGAAAAAGTATGACCTAAGACTCTTTTAAATAGAGGGTTAGGACACACTCCTTGTCTAGGTTAAATACCTAGACAAGGTATGTCCAAATATCGCAACATATGGGGCGCCCAACTCTTAGGCACCCCCTTCAATTTTTCTACCATGGACCATTAGAAAATAGGCACACAAAATCCTCCTCTTTCCCATGAAAAAACTAAGAAATAATAAGGGTGGACGGAGGCATAAAAAGATAGAGTTTTGATTGCATCAAACTCTATCAAATAGAGTTTGATTTCAAACCAAATAGCCTTATTTGACTTGGTCTACTAACAAACTTCCATGTAAGAAAGAATGGGAGCAAGGGGGTGCACGTGAAGACTTGGGAGGTAGGGGTTTCCACAAACAAAACAAAGAAAAAGGGGCATGGGGGCATGAGGAGTAAATGGCGCAAGGCATAGTGAGTCCTAGTCATACTAGAACTCCTATTTTGACTTGGTCCACGTGATCTATGATCCAAGTTTTGATTTTCTAGAGTATCCAAGAGATCAGAAAGAAGATGATCGATTGGATCGATCGCGATCAGCCGTCGAAGGCCCCGGCGAGGAGCTAGCACTTTAGTGGAGCTGATCGGGACTAGGAGCTTCGTGTGGACCAACCGTAGATTTTGGACAAGTATGCAACTATAGTGCAATACTAGAGACTTATTCTGGTTGATTCAGATTATGGAGATCAGCTATCCATGCACAGATATCGAGTTCTAAACTCGTATCGATCAGCAGATTCGATTTGCTGATCGATCGCATTTAAATTTTAAATTACATATTAGTATGTTTAGATCCTGAGTAGGGTTTAAATTGATTAGATTAATTCATGTAGTAGATTAATATTTGATAAATTTTTATTTTTATTGCTTTAATTTCAAAAATATTTTAAAAATGCATGCTAAAAATCCTGCCCGATTTTCTTCATTGGTATCAGAGTAAGGTTCCTTGACATGTCTAATACGTAATTAGAAATTAAATGTTAGTATATTTGATATGCTCAATCCAGATAACTTAGTAATCGAGAATGAATAAGCCACCAAGCCATCCGATCATAAGGGTTAAGTATCGTTTAAAGGCGATGTCCTCCCATTCAGTGGGGATCCCTTATGGTGGTAGGGGTGCCACTGTGAACTCATTCATTAAGACGAGCAGTGAAAGAATTTTAATAATTAAAATTATTTTAATTAAAAAATTAAATATGAATGTATTTTAGATTAAATCTAAAAAGTTGATTCATAGTTTAATTTTTATTATGTTTTGTTTTCTATTTAAAACTAGCAATAGATTGCTGTTTGAGAAATGAGCTGATCCATTTTTGGAATGAGTCAACCCATTTGAAAAATAGAAAATGAAAATCTTTCAAAATTTAAAAACTATTTTTGAAATGCTGAACCCTGATCCATTTGCCCAAAAACTTAATTAAAAGAATTAAGTGTTGTCTTCTAGGTTCTAGAATTGTGAATTAAAGATCCTAAGACAAAATCATAAAATTGTGGGTTAAAGGATTAGATGAATTAGGTTCATTAATTAGGTTAGACCTAAGGTTAGTTAAAGAATGAATTAATCTAGAATAATTGATCAAATCTAACTAAGTGTTGAATTAGATTAGGTCAAGGACACTCTAGAATCAACTTCAATAGTTGTAGTTGGATAGGTCCATGTCTTTAACTAGACTAAGATGGACTTGATTCATGGCTACGCGGTTAAGTCCGAAATTATTAGGTTGATCAGATTAAATCTAATTAACCAGTTAGTGTCTAAGGTAAGTTTGGTAGTCTAGACTAGTGATTTTTAATTAGGAGCTACTCGCACTGATTCGATCTTTGATGAGTTAATGGCATATCTCTTTCACTAACCTCACTTACCTAGCCGATATGATCGATTGAGATTTGATTAGATCACTTGGTGATTCGGACTGACCCATGTCATTAGAAATTAGTTTGATTGATTTCAATCAGTAAGACTGAATAAGATGCCCATGGACCTAAATTGATCATAGTCCTAACCTATTGACTTGATAAAGTCAGTAGGAGGACTTGACTTGGTGAAGTCAGTAAGAAAAATTTGAATCGTGTCCTTTCTATCCTTAAATCACATGTAAACTAAATCCTCTAAGTTATTAGATCCTTAAAATGACTAAGTTATGGGGATAACTGAATCATAGCCTTTCATTAAGGTGAATAGTAATAAGTCAAATTTTTTGGGTAAACATTGGAGGTGCCTTACACCTTGTGTTTATTTGGATATTGAAATTACTATACATCATATGATAATTAGGTCGTACTTTCTTAATGGTGATCAGGTTAGCCAGAGCTTTCTTCAAACCTGGTTATCATTGGTTTGATGCACCAAAGTATTAGATGTGTGCCCTAGAAGCCAAATTGGCTAACACTTATAATACACTTCTAAGGATAATTTTATAATTTTGACTGTAAATTAATAAAAAAATTATTTTCTATCACAGTGTGTATTTAAAGTGTATGTGATACATCCTTTGAGTTAATGGTAATGATAATTCATATTTTCAAAGAGTTAAAAATTTAAGATATAAATTTTCATAATTAACTCATAAACTGCTCTGACCGTAGGATCATCATGAGGATGGTAATTGATCCGAAAGGTTGGTGTATAATCATTTTCTTTCAGTAGATGAGTCTTGAGTCTATGGTGTGGAGACACTAGAGTGAGAGTACAGGTACTCATTAGAGAACGAGGGCACTAAGCATGACCACCTCGAGCATTAATAAGAAAGTCTACCTTCTTATCGATGACGGGCTCGATGTTGCAGTAGTGTGTCTGGTTCTTTGACTTGAGGTACATCGATAATTCATCTTGAGGGTGTTGTAGTTTAACTACACCATAACTCAATCTCCTAGCCATTCGAAATCCTGAGGTGTATGTTGGCTATAGTACGTTCATTGTAGGAATTAGATTGCACTAATAAGGAATCTATCTACGTTGATAGATGAGGAGTAGCCCTATGATGATCATGAGAATTGAGTCCATAAGCCCATAATCATGGCAGAGTAAAGATAATAGAAAGAGTTTCTATAAGGATTTTACATAGGACTCAAATCGAATGATTAATTCATATGATGGATATTGAGTTTGACGAGTTTACCTTAACCCTAATCCTGTCGGGGCTCAAGATAGAAGAACCCAATCACATAGGTAGCTACACTAAGAGGTTCACTTTTAGTTCTGATGGATTGCCATGATATACTGCTAGGTGTCACTGGTGGATTTTGGAAGCAATTAGAATGATTTTGATGATCGATCATTCTAATTGTATGAATCAGAAAAGTTTTGGTCCATTGAAAGGTATTTTGATGATGTCGATGATGGAGATCATGACATATCTCAGTATCATACGAAATTGAATCTAACTAGATCATATAAATAAAAGTTTGGATCTGGATGTCATCAATTGAGCTAATGTAGTTTGATTGATTTGGATTAGATCCAATCAGGTTCAAGGTAATCATGCTAGCACACGATTAAGCTTGACTTTTTTTTCTATAATTTTTTTTCATCGCAACTGAGTCAAATTTGATTTGACTCATTTCTGTATCTTTAATGATTTTATTTTCATCTAACTAGAACAAGTCTTGGTTAGATTAATTATGAAAATTAAATTCATTCATAGTGCAATTGGACTAGGGTCAATAGTTGACCCAATTGAGAGAATTGAAGGTCATATGATCAGAGAATTTTAGAAATTTCTATAAAAATTATTTTATTTTAATTTTTGGATATATGATAGGGAATGAGTCATACTTTGGGTGTGCAAAATTTTGTAATTTTTGGAGATCCCTAGATCAGATTTTGATAGAGTTTTATTTGGATCAAACTCTTGAGGGAAGAGTCCTAGATGCACATGGACTCTTCCTTATCCTTTCATGCCACCACCTTCTAGATGGATTTTTGGCATCAAAATTAAATGGGATCTGGTGTTTTTCATGGAGATCAGGTCCTAGGATCCCAATGGTCTAATTAATAAGATTTTTGGTCAGAAAGAAACTCTTTATGATGCTATGTCTTGTATAAGAACTCTTCTTATAAAATTGCCTCAATGTAATTTATTTTTTTCACATGCAAAGAAGCCTTCCCTCTAATATCCACACCTCCTCTATCCTTTCTCTCCCTCTCTTCTACATGCCTAAAAAGTTAGGCATAAATCTGAGTTGAAAGTCTAAGAGTTTTGGCACAAGATTCAACATCTACGTGACGGTGTTTGTGAGACGAATAGGCTGCCCTCAAAAGTCATTTTGAAGGCTTTTCAAATCAGATCCAGATCTAATTTTTGGAGAAGAGATTCATGAGGAGAAGATATTCAGATTTTATCCAAGTAAATACTGGTAGAGGCTAGGCACGTGCGTGGTTCCTTCCAGAATCTCAGTAATCAATAGGATCATCGTAGGATAATTAGATTACTAAATCAGGTACTTAAAATTTAATTTAATTTTATTTTATTTTTAAATTTTAATATTAGATATCTATGATCAAATTTGAGAAGTCTCAGATCTAATTAAAATTTTTAAAAAAAAATTTAAAATATTTTTTAGATCCAATCAGATCTGAACGATCCTGTGCCAGAAAAATAAGTTTTCCTTCAACTGGTATCAGAGCCAGGTTGCAGTTCTTTGGATTTATTTTAGATCTATTTTTTTTTTATATTTTATTTGATATTAAAAAGTTTTAGATGTCACACCAAATTTAATTAGATTTAAAATTAAAAAATTAAAATTAAATCATTTAGATCTAATATATATGAGATGCATGACTAGATTGGGAATAGAATAGTTCTATGTATAGTCTAGTATAATCATGTTGTGTTATTTTGATTAAATATAATTTTAGATCTATTTAATTTTTATTTTTTTAATATTATAATTATTATAATTAAATCTAAAAAATAGAAAATAAAGTTTTTAAATTTTAATTTATTCATATGTGATATGAAAAGATGCATGTTTAGACTAGTTGTAGAATAGTTCTACAAATTATCTAGAATAGTTTTATTTTGATATGATCAAATTTAAATCTATTTTTTAGATATTATATATGATATTTTATATCTAAAAAATATGCATGTTTAATTTAGTGCTGATATATGAGATGTATGCAAAATATGTATTACTTAGATCATTAATTATGTATGTGATATATGATCTAGATCTAACTAGTTTTGTAGTTTCAATTATATTTTTGATTAAGGCGTTCTCCTTAGCCATCCGATCATAAGAATAAAATAGGATTTAAAAACCCTCTCTTTCCATTCGATGAGGTGTTCTTATAGTGTGTAGGGGTGCAGTGCGTTCATCCTTAATCAGAAATTAGAACTTATTTTCTACAAAACCCTAGATCATGAAACCCTGAGATTTTGATACATGTTTTTTATTTATGAACCCAAACTTAATTAAAAATTAAGATTATGAAACTAATTAGGTCTAAAATTAAGAATTTTCAAATCTAAGATATTTTCATAAAATTGGATTCGAGCTTGGATAGCTCAATTAGGTCTAGCGGTTGATCAAATCGAATCAAGAGTTGGTTAGGTGGGATCAAGAGTACTTAGAATTGACCAGCCTAATAATTGTAAGTCTGGGTCAAGGTCGACTCATAGCCATATATGTCGATCTAATTAAGATCTAATTTGGCTCCATGGTTTGAGCCTGGATTGTAGGCTAACCCAATTAGTTCTGGTTCAATAATTTGGTATCTAAGGTAAGTTTGGCAGATACGATCGATTGATTTTTAATTGAAAGCTACTCGACCTGAATGCGTTCTTGTCGTGTTAATGGTATATCCCTTTCACTGGTCTCACTTACTTGGCCATTTGTGTTAACCTAGTTCTGATTTGAGGTGGTTAATAGTTCAAGCTAACCCATGCCACTAGGCTTGTCATAACCATTATGACTGAGTCAAGTCAAAGAGACCAAAATTGAATCTCCCTAAGAAAAGATTAAGTCAATTGGTCTTTCACCATTGTAGATGTGCGGGCCCTTCCCAGGGTTGATTGTTCTCGACTGGTTATAGTGGCTCAATTACACTGGAAAGATGCAACCACATCTATTAGACATTGGATGCTATGGATTGGAGGATGGGTTGGGCTCAATATTTTGGATACGGTGAGGGACTCAATCAGAAATCCAATTTATGCAAATGGTGGGTCTGACTTAGCTAAAGAGTGGATCAATATTTTGGACATGATGAGATTCATGAATTAGAGATCAGGATTAGGTGCATCATGATTAGAGAATCATTGGATAAGAGTTGTCCACTCATCGATTGACCCATCACCAATAACTATTAGGTGAGGTATGAAGGAAAAACCCTATTTTTCGAATCAGGTTCATTCAGATCTGATTTGATCAAGAGAAATATTTTAAAGATTTTTCTCTTAGATCTAAATCAGATCTAAGACTCTTCAAATCTAACTTTTTGATCTGATAAAATAAAATAAAAATAAAAATAAATTAAATCTAATTTAATTATACCTTTATTATGGGTAATTCTATTACCCTATGATAATCTCGATGTTTGCCTGAGGTTCTGCATGTAGCCATGCAAGCACCTGGCCTCTACTAGTATCCACTCAGGCAAGATCTGGAGATCTTTTTTTTCTCAATCTATGCCCCAAAAATTAGATCTAGATCTGATCTTGAAGATCTTCAAAACATCTTTTGAAGATTAGTTGTTGTCTCCTACAGCAGTGCTACCTTCTTTCTTTCCTATCACCTTTCTCTTGCTTGGATCGCACCAAACTCGAGCCCAAAGCCTCTTGGGCATGAAAAGGAGAGAGAGGATCAGAGGGTGGCATGGAGAAGGAGGGAGAGGGGCTATGTGGTGTGGCAAAGGGCAGAAACTCCAAATCCTAGGCGTAGATAGGGTTTATATAGATCCTACTGCGCCATGCAGTGCCACATCATCCCGACCAATCATGGCTTTTTATGCAATCAGATCTAAATCTAATTAATTGGATGACATCATCTGATCCAATCAGATTAGAGTCCATCACAAACCACCTTAGGTGGCACCAAGACTGGTCAAAGAAGACTCTTTGGTGCCACCTTAGTAGAAAGCATGAAGCAACCTGGAGTCCCATCTGTATGGGACTCCAGGCATCATCCTCATTGGGAGCACGCCTCCCTAGGCATGCACCCCCTCTCTTTCTACTTATTAGTAGGGGACAAAGCTCCATCTTCTCTCCTATGGGTGCATGACACATGGGCAGATGTCTAAGTGTCAAAGATCAACATTTGACCAAAGTCCAAAGTTAGCAGGTGACGAAAAAAGGGAAGTATTATCTCAAATTTATCTCATAAATTAAGATAACCCTTTTTTGATCTAGACAAGCTCCAGTCAGATCAGGTAAAAATTTCTGAGTGAGTCCAAAAATATTTAGCTCAGTTGAGACAACTTTTAATGATTGTTAAAGGAGAATATCAGGCTCAATCGTGTGCTAGCATGATTTTCTTGAACCTAATTGAATCTTATTCAAATCAATTGAATTGGATTAGTCCAATTGATAATATTCAGATCTAAACCCTTGTTTGTGTGACCTAGTTAGGTTCAATTTCATATGATAATGAGATATGTCATGATCTCTATCATCGACATCATCAAAACATCTTTCGATGGATCAGAACTTTTCTGATTTAGATAACTAGTACGATCGATCATCCAAATTATTCTAATTGCTCTCAAAATCTACCAGTGACACCTAGCAGCATATGGTGGCAATCCATCAGAACTAAAAATGAACCTCTCGATGAAGTTACCTATGTGATTAAGTTTCTCTATCTTAAGCTCTGATCAGATTAGGATTAAGGTGATCTCGTCAAACCCTAATTTCTGTCATATAAAATTAATCATTCGATTCAAGTCTAACATGAAAATCCTAATAGAAACTCTTTCTATTATTTCACTCTACCATGGCCATGGGCTTATGGACTTGATTCTCATGATCATCATAGGGTTGGTCCTCATCTACCGAGGTAGATAGATCCCCTATTGGTGCAATCCAATTCCTATAATGAACATGCTATAGCCAACATACACCTCAGAATTTCAAATGGCTAGGAGATCGAGTTATGCTATAGTCAAACTATAACACCCTCAAGGTGAACTGCCGATGCACCTCAAGTCAAAGAACCAGACACACCACTGTAGCTTCGAGCCAGTCATTGACGAGAAGGTAGACTTCCTCATGACTGCTCGAGGTGGTCACGCTCAGTGCCCTCATTCTCTAGCGAGTACCTATACTCTCGCTTCGGTGTCTCTACACCATAGACTCAAGACTCATCTACCCTAAAGAAGCAATCATCACCAACCTTCCAGATCAATCACCATCCTTATGATAATCCTATGGTCGGAAATATTTTATGAGTCAATAATGAAAATTCATGTCTTAAATTTTTAACTCTTGAAAATATGAACTATCATTACCATTAACTCAAGGGATGTATCACAGACACTTTCAAATATACACTGTGATAGAAAATAATCTATTTTATTATTTATAGTCAAAATTATAATTTTACCCTTAGATGTGTATTACAAGTGTTAGTCAATTTTGGCTTCTGGAGCACACATATCTAACAAGGTGGTGAGCCAATCGGTGGGACCGCACCATCCATTAGAAATTAATTGATCGTGAAGATTTTCGCATCTCTACCTAGGGAGTGTAGGGATTTGAGAAAATAGTGCGAGAATTTGTGAGGCTCCCATTACTTGGAAGGCCACAGGAAGAGTCAGGGGGTTGGCTCTGGAGATTTCAGGGGCTTGGTTAGTGCTTCAGAGACCTGGGATACAATGTGAAGCAAGAAACCAAAGTCGAAGAATCAAGACTGTAGAAAGAAAATTTTCTATAGGTTAGCTGGCTCAGTCCAAAACTGGGTCGGCTAAGTCTCAGTGCACAGATAAAATAGAGAGCTGTGCATTCGAGACTGCTGGCATGGCACAAAATTGGGCCAGCTCAGTTTTAGACTGAGCTGACCTAATGAAACTTAGCCAGCTTAGTGCTGAGATTGATCTAGCTCAGTGCGACTGAGCCGGCTCAGTGCGCGGGCAGAGTTACGCGAGGGTCTATTTTGGGCTAGGATCTGGGTTGATCATAGGGGTTTTAAGGCCTGATTTGAGATGTCTTAAGGGGGCTAATTCATGTATGATTTGGGTCTAGATTCAGAAGATGAGAGCATGGGAGACATGGGTGTACATGGTCTCGGTGAGTGCTTTCATGTATTGGGTTAGCCAGAGAGTCTTTTGTTGGACCTAATGGCTATATATAAATACATAGGTTGTATTAGGGTTTCATTAATGCTATGGAATACAGACCTTTCTCCCTCAATTCTCTCTTCTTCTCTTCTCTCTAGAGTTGCTGCCCTAGTATTCTTAAAGAAGCCCTAGAGAAGGGGGCATCTCCCTTAAGCCCAAGAAGAGAGGTGCCCCATCATAGATCTAGGTAGAGGATCAGTGGTTTGCTGTCCATAGAGAATGTCATAGGTTCCTTCAGATCCGTGCTAAAGATCAGGAGCTTCCGCAATATGGTATCGAGGCTTGTGATGCCAAGGATGATTGGCATTCGAGCGATATCATGGAACATCAATTGGTATTAGGGAGAGATGATGCCAGTTGGTGCACTTACATTTGGTATTAAAGCCTAATGGTGCATGGAAGGGAAGGAGAAGTCGTACAAGTGAAATCAAAAATCTGCATAAGGATTCCATGGTATGTCTCAAATCTATCTTTGTTATTGCTGTGGTTTGGCCAATCGAGAGCAGCGAGTTGAAGGTGGAGGTTGAGAGGTTTAACGGAAAGAGATTTTCCTGGGGTGAAAGGATTTGGTGCATGATTTGCTGATCGGTCTTGGTGGAAAGGCCGGGGTCTACGATGCTTATATGACAGGCAGGGAGCATTGGAGTGCTTCAGTAGCACTTTCTTGGAGATGTAGGGCAGAGAGAGGCTTGACGATGCAGTAGCCGAGAAAGGTATCTCAGTAGAGAGCATCAGGATTCATTAGGAAGATGGACAGTATAGGACTGTTGAAGAGAGGTTTCCCAAGGGGTAATGGTCGAAGGAAGGCTGAGGAAGTGACTATACATCCTTCAGTGATGGAAAGATGAGAAAATAGTCGGAGATGTAATCAATGATTCAATCAGAGCATGAATTTGCGGAGCCTTGGAGTGATGGAGATGGATGATCCATGGAGGTCCAGTAGGTCAGGGCTGGATGGCTGTAGAGCGGCATAGAGATGAGTCAAAGAGAGCTGGAGTGCTGCAGGAGTGCTACCTTGAAGGCACAGGGGCTGACAAAGGCTCGACGGTGTAGCAGCTGAGGAGTGTATCTTAGCAGAGAGTGTCAGTGGTATCTCAGGGAGACCGGATGCAGGTCTCAGGGAGAGCCAAGGGATCTTAGGAAGCACCAAGAGGTCTCAGGCAGTAGGAAGTTTCATGGATCAGGTTTCTTCTACAGGAGCACTAGGGCGAGTCGCGATTTAGGTGGAGGATGGTTCTTCGAGCACAACTGAAGCGATAGCTGGTGTAGGGGCAGAAGAGAAGGATTAGGATGGAATTTTTTAGGATTCAGTCACTAGATTCAGAAGAGTTGGATGAGCTCTTGGATTTCGAAGGTGCCCATGGGTTGTGGAGGTATCTAAGATGGCTTCGAAGAGGGCCGCAGAGTGCGGAGGTGTTAGATATATATGCCCTAGAAGCCAGAATTGGCTGACACTTGTAATACACTTTTAGGGGCAAAATTTTAATTTTGACTATAATCAATAAAATGGGTTATTTTCTATCACATATGTGTATTTAGTGTCTGTGATACATCCTTTGAGTTAATAGTAATGATAATTCATATTTTCAAGAGTTGAAAATTTAAGACATGAATAATCATTATTAACTCATAAAATGCTCCCGACAATCACTTCTCTTTAGTAGATGAGTCTTGAGTCTATGATATGGAGACACCGAAGTGAGAGTATAGGTACTTGTTAGAGAATGAGGGCACTGAGCGTGACCACCTCGAGTAGTCATTAGGAAGTCTATCTTCTCGTCAATGACTGACTCAATACTGCAGTGGTGTGTCTGGTTCTTTGACCTGAGGTGCATTGGCAGTTCTCCTTAAGGATGTTATAGTTTGACTACACCATAACTCGGTCTCCTAGCCATACGGAATTCTGAGGTGTATGTTGGCTATAGCATGTTCATTATAGGAACTGGATTGCATCAAGATGGAATCTATCTACCTCGATGGTAGAGGAGCAGTCTTATGATGGTCATGAGAATCAAGTCCAGAAGCCCATGGCCATAGCAGAGTGAAATAATAGAAAGAGTTTCTATTTAGGTTTTCACATTGGACTTGAATCGAATGATTACATCATATGATAGAGACTAGGGTTTGACGAGTTCACCTAAACCCTAATCTGATCGGGGCTCAAGATAGAAGAACTTAATCACATAGGTAGCTGCACCAAGAGGTTCGCATTCAGCTCTGATGGGTTGCCACCATATACTATTAGGTGTCACTGGTGGATTTTGGGAGCAATTAGAATGATTTAGATGATCGATCATTCTAGCTGTTCGAATCAGAAGAGTTCTGATCCATCGAAAGGAGTTTCGATCATGTCGATGATAGAGATCATGACATATCTCATTACCATATAGAATTGAACCTAATTGGGTCACACAAACAAGGGTTTGAATCTGGTGATCATCAACTAAACTGATCCAGTTCAATTGATCTGAATGAGATTCAATTAGGTTCAAGGAAATCGTGCTAGCACTCGATTGAACCTAACGTTCTTCTTTTACTATCATAAATAGTTGTCCTGACTGAGCCAAAGGAGTTTGTGCTTGATCAGAGGTCTTCACTTGGTCTGACTGGAGCTTGTCTAGGTCAGAAAAGGGTTGTCTTTTTTTGTAAGATAATATCTGCCATTTTTGGTCATCTGCTATTTCTCGTTCTTTGACTTTGGTCAAAAGTTGACCTTTGATTGGTCAAATTTTGACCATTGACACTTTGACTTTTGTCCATGTGTCATGCACCTATTGGAGAGCTGGTGGGGGCTTGTCCCCCTACCAGAACCTGGCAAGGAGGAGGGCGCACGCCATCCTTGGCGTGTGCCCAAGCTGGAGGCACTTAGGAGTCCCTATTGGACAGGAACTCCATCTCCATTTTGGATTTCAATTAGACTCCTCCTAAGAACCAAGTTTGACTGGTCTTAGGTGCCATCTAAGGAGGAATCCAAGGGACTCTATTTCCATCAATCAGATTTAGATCTTATTTTACAAAGGGTTGTGATTGGTTGGAAAGAAGAGGAGTTGGATCACGCATAGTCTATAAATAAGACCCTGTGCCCAACCCAAAGTGCATTGAAAAGAATAGAAAAAATCCCACGCCCAAGGCTGGTTCTCTCCTCCTCCTCCAAGCGAAGCCCATCTTCTCCCTCTCCTCTCCATGCCCAAAGTAGTTTGGGATCTTGGTTGGTGCAATCCAGACGAGAGAAAGGCGACAGAAAGCTAGAAGGCCGCGCTGCTGCAAAGGACAACTGCTGATCTTCGAAAGGTGTTTTGAAGATCCTCCAAATCAGATCCAGATCTGATTTTTAAAGATGTGATAGAGAAGAAGAGAATCTCTAGATCCATCCTGAGTTGATATTGGTAGAGGCCAGTCACTTGAGTGGCTAGATCCAGAACCTTCCGCTGGTTACAAGATCATCAATGGATAATAGAATTATCCTACATCAAAGTAAATTAAATTTGATTTAATTTATCTAAATTTATTTTAATTATTAAAATAATAAAAATTAGATTTAAAATATCTCAGATCTAATCTGGATCAAATTTTTTTTTTTTTTAAATATATCTCTTGATCCGATCAGATCTAAATGAATCTGATCCGAAAAATCATGATTTTCCTTCAACTGATATCAGAGCCATGGTTTTAAAGTATTTAGATCTAATTTTAAATTTATTTTAATAAAAAAATAAGTGATTTTAGATATCACATGAGATGTGATCAGATCTGAAATTAGAAAAAATTAAAATTAAATGATTTGGATCTAAGATTAGAAAATATGCATGACTAATTCTAAAATAGAATAGTTCTATAGAATAGTCTTGCATGTTTTCAATTTAATTTGATTAAATCATATTTTAGATCTATTTATTTACTATTTTTTAATATTATAATTATTATAATAACATCTAAAAAATAACAAATAAAAATTATTTAATTTTAACATCATATGAGATATGATTGATGCATGTCTAGACTAGTTGTAGAATAGTTCTACATAGTTGTCTAGATTAGAGTTTATTTTGATAAGATTAATTTAAATCTAATTTTTTAGATTATTATGAGATAATTTAGATCTGAAAATATGCATAATTCGATACATGAGATGTATGCAAAATATGCCATGATTAGATCTAATTTGTATATGAGATATATGATATAGATCTAAAACTATTTTGTAGTATTACATGTTCCTGATTAAGGCGTTCCTCTTTGTCGTCCGGTCATAAAAATGAAGAAGTATTTAAAGGCCCTCTCCTCCCATCTGATGGAGTATTTTTATGATGTGTAGGGGTGCTGCATGTTCGTCCTTAATCAGAAATCCAAAACTTACTTTCTGCAAAACCCTAGATCTTAAAATCCTAGGATTTATTGTGCATATTTTGTTTATGAATCCTACTTAATTAAAAAATTAAGATTATAAAAATATTAATTAGATCTAAAATTGAAAATTTTAAATCTAAGACATATTCATAATACTGGATTCGGGCTTGGGTAGCTTAATTAGATCTAAGTGATTGATCAAACTGAATCAAGAGTTGGTTAGATGGGATCAACAATGCTTAAATTGACCAGCCTAATAGGATTAAGTCTGGGTCAAGATCGAGTCACGATCAAGCAAGACCTAATTAGGCTTAGAGGTTAGAGTCTGGATTGTAGGCTAACCCAATTGGTTCTGGCTCAATAATTTGGTGTCTAAGGTAAGTTTGGCACATACGATCGAGTGATTTTTAATTGGGAGCTACTCGACCTGAATGCATTCTTGTATGAGTTAATAGTATATCCCTTCCATCGATATCACTTACCTGGCCATATCTGTCGACTCAGTTCTAATTTGAGGTGGTCAATAATCCGAGCTAACCCATGCCACTAGGTTAGTCATAATTGTTATAACTATGACAAGTTTAGTTTAGTGAGACCTGAATCAATTCTCCCTAAGAAAAGATTAAGTCTGAAGTCTTCCACCATTGTAGATGTGCGGGTCCTTCCCAAGATTGATTATTCTTGGCTGGATACAGTGGCTCGTTGCACCAGGAAGATGCAACCATGTCCATTAGGCATTGGATGCTATGGGCTGGAGGATGAGTTGGGCTCAATATTTCGGATACGATGAGAGACTCAATTAGGAATCCAGTCTATGCAAATGGTGGGTCTGACTTAACTAAGGAGTTGATCAATATTTTGGATACAGTGAGATTCATGAATTAGAGACCAAGTTTGGATGCACCATGATTAGAGAATCATTGAACAAGAGTTGTTCACTCATTGGCTAACCCATCACTAATAACTGTTAGGTGAGGTGATGAGTCAGTTGGTGAGATCGCACCACCCACTAGAGATCATTAATCATGGAGATTTTCGCATCTCTACAGAGAAAGTGTAGAGATTCAAAAAAATAGTGGAAGCTAATTTGTTTAAAAATAAAATTTCTAAATAAATTGGTCAAGTCATAATTATAGTATCTAACTTGAATCTTTGACTCTCTACAGAAAAATGTCTGCATCCAACCCATTAGCACGTATCCTGGACACACATAGACTGACCGAACCCAATTATAAAGATTGGCTCAGGAACTACAAAATCATTTTGGATTTTGAGAAGTTAACCACATACATTGGACTAGGATCCTCCCACCTTACCAGCCCATCCATCCATTGAACAGAGAGCGTCTCTGAAAAAATGGATAGACGAAGATAATAAGGCCAGATATTATATGTTGGGCTCGATGTTTGATGAGCTCCAGTGCCAACATGAAGATATTGGGACTGCTCGCCAAATGTTGGCTCACCTATAGGAGATGTTTGGTGAACAAAGTCATGCAGCCAAATATCAAGTCACAAAATAACTTTTTAAGGCTAAGATGCATGATGGGCAGTTAGTCCAAGATCACTGTCTGATGATGATCAAAAACTTGGAAGAGCTTGAGAAGCTCGATGTGAAGTTAGACTTAGATCTGCAGAACGATGTTATTCTGCAATCCTTGATTGATGCATATGGGCAATTTATCATGAATTACGACATGCATAAACTTCAAAATTCCTTGGCTAAATTAATGAACATGCTGGTCACTGCTGAGCTTTCTATGAAAGGTTCTAAAGGCTCAGTTCTTGCTATGGAATGGACTTCTTCCAAAAAAAAATCTTCTGAAAAGAAAAAAAAGTCTACAAAAAAGTAGAAGCTGGAAGGAGGAAAGAAGAAGAAGGCAGAGCCGAAGATGAAAGCCGCTGCCAAAGAAAAATATTTTTATTACAACAGCGATGGCCACTGGAAGCGAAACTGCCCTACTTACTTGGCCACCATAAAGAACAAGAAGGAAGATCCTTCTGAAGGTATGCTCATTATTGAGTCTAACCTTATGGTTTCTTCTACATCTAGTTGGGTGCTTGACTTTGGTTCTAGTGCTCATCTGTGCACTTCCATGCAGGGTCTTAAGGATGGCAGGAGGCTGAGGGATGGAGACATGATCCTACGCGTCGGTAACGGAATAAGAGTTGCTGCAGTGGCGGTGGAAACATACCCTCTTTGATTACCATCTGGTAGACTTAGTTTTGAAAGACTATTATTATGTGCCTGTAGCTAGCAGAAATTTGATTTCTGTTTCATGCTTAGCACTAGAACGCTATGTGATTACCTTCTTTAAGGACCATTGTAACATTCTTTATGAAAGAAATAAAATTGCAAATGATTTCCTTATTAATAGTCTTTATCAGCTACATATTGATGTATCTGTTCTAACTATCGAGCAAAACATGAATGCCAAATGACCTAGGGATAGTCCAAATGATAGGTATCTATTGTTAGATATATGTGCCCTAGAAGCCAAAATTGGCTGACACTTGTAATACACTTCTAGGGGCAAAATTATAATTTTAACTAAAAGCAATAAATGGGTTATTTTCTATCACATATGTGTATTTAGTGTCTGTGATACATCCTTTGAGTTAATGGTAATGATAATTCATATTTTTAAGAGTTGAAAATTTAAGACATGAATAATCATTGTTAACTCATAAATTGCTCCCGACCATAGGATCATCACGAGGATGGTGATTGATCCGGAAGGTTGGTGTACAATCACTTCTCTTTAGTAGATGAGTCTTAAGTCTACGGTGTGGAGACACTGGAGTGAGAGTACAGATACTCATTAGAGAACGAGGGCACTGAGCGTGACCACCTCGAGTAGTCATTAGGGAGTCTACCTTCTCGTCAATGACCGACTCGATGCTGCAGTAGTGTGTCTAGTTCTTTGACCTGAGGTGCATCGACAGTTCACCTTGAGGGTGTTATAGTTTGACTACACCATTACTCGGTCTCCCAGCCATATGGAACCCTGAGGTGTATGTTGGCTATAGCATGTTCATTGTAGGAACTGGATGGCATCAAGATGGAATCTATCTACCTCGGTGGTAGAGGAGCAGCCCTATGATAATCATGAGAATCAACTTTGACTGGGTCTTAAGCACCAACTTTGGATTCCAATTAGAGTTCATCTCCTTTTTGGATTCCAATTAGAGTTCTTCTAAGAATCAACTTTGACTGGTCTTAGGCACCCTCTAAGGAGGAATCCAGGGGACTCTATTCCCACCAATCAGATTTAGATCTGATTTCACAAAGGATTGTGATTGGTTGGGAAGAAGAGGAGTTGGATCACAGCTAGTCTATAAATAAGACCCTGTATCCAACTCAGATTGTATAAGATATATGATGAGATCATAGTTTCTCCATGCCCCAAGGCTACCTCTCCCCTCCCTCTCCATGCAAAACCACCTTCTCTCCTTGTTCTCCACGTCCAAAAGGAGTTTTGGACCTTGGTTGGTGTAATTTGGATCAAAGAAAGGCGATCAAAATTAAGAAGGCCGCGCTGCTACAAAGGATGACTGCTCATCTTCAAAAAGAGTTTTGAAGATCCTCCAGATCAGATCTTGATTTGATTTTTGGAGGTGTGATAGAGAAGAAGAGAATCTCTAGATCCAACCCGAGTGGATATCGATAGAGGCCAGGCGCTTGCGTGGCTAAGATCCAGAACCTTCCGCTACAAATAGGATCATCAACAGGGTAATAGGATTACCCAGATCAGGTAAATTAAATTTGATTTAATTTATCTTTTAATTTTATTTTATTAAAATAATAAGAATTAGATCTAAAATATATCAAGATCTGATTGGAATCAAGAGAAAAATTTTTGAAATATATCTCTTGATCTGATCAGATCTGAACGAACCTAGATCGGAAAATCAGGATTTCCCTTCAACTGGTATCAGAGCCATGGTTCTAAATTATTTAGATCTGATTTTAAATTTATTTTAATTAAAAAATAATTAATTTTAGATGTCACATAAGATGTGATCAGATCTGAAATTAGAAAAAATTAAAATTAAATAATTTAGATCTAAGATTAGAAGATATGCATGACTAGTTCTAGAATAGAATAGTTCTATAGAATATTCTTGCATATTTTTTGATTTAATCCGATCAAATCATGTTTAGATCTTTTTATTTATTATTTTTTGATATTATAAGTGTTATAATAACATCTAAAAAATAGCAAATAAAAATTATTTAATTTTTGAATATCATATGAGATATGATTGATGCATGTCTAGACTAGTTGTAGAATAGTTCTACATAATTGTCTAGATTAGAATTTATTTTGATTAGATCAATTTAAATCTAATATTTTTAGATTATTATGAGATAATTTAGATCTGAAAACATGCATGATTTGATACATGAGATGTATGCAAAATATGCCATGATTAGATCTACTTTATATATGAGATATATGATATAGATCTGATATTGTTTTGTAGTATTGAATGTTCCTGATTAAGGCGTTCCTCTTGGCCGTCCGATCATAAGAACGAAGAAGGGTTTAAAGGCCCTCTCTTCCCATTCGATGGGGTGTTCTTATGATGTGTAGGGATGCTGCGTGTTCGTCCTTAATCAGAAACCCAAAACTTACTTTCTGCAAAACCCTAGATCCTGAAACCCTAGGATTTATTGTGCATATTTTATTTATGAACCCTACTTAATTAAGAATTAAGTTTATGAAATATTAATTAGGTCTAAAATTGAGAATTTTAGATCTGACATATTCATAATACTGGGTTCGGGCTTGGGTAGCTCAATTAGGTCTAAGCGGTTGATCAAACCGAATCAAGAGTTGGTTAGATGGGATCAACAATGCTTAAAATTGACCAGCCTAATAGGATTAAGTCTGGGTCAAGATCGAGTCACAATCAAGTAAGACCTAATTAGGCTCAGAGGTTAGAGTCTGGATTGTAGGCTAACCCAATTGGTTCTGGCTCAACAATTTGGTGTCTAAGGTAAGTTTGGCATAGACGACCGACTGGTTTTTAATTGGAAGCTACTCAACTTGAATGCGTTCTTGTACGAATTAGTGGCATATTTCTTCCACCGGTCTCACTTATCTGGCCATATCTGTTGACACAGTTCTGATCTGAGGTGGTCAATAATCCGAGCTAACCCATGCCACTAGGTTAGTCATAATTGTTATGACTAAGCCAAGTCTAGTTTAATGAGATCTGAATCAATTCTCCCTAAGAAAAGATTAAGTCTGAGGTCTTCCACCATTGTAGATGTGCGGGCCCTTCCCGGGGTTGATTGTTCTCGGTTGGATACAATGGCTCAGTTGCACTGGGAAGACGCAACCATGTCTATTAGACATTGGATGCTATGGGCTGGAGGATGAGTTGAGCTCAATATTTCGGATACGGTGAGAGACTCAATTAGGAACTCAGTCTATGCAAATGGTGGGTCTGACTTAACTAAGGAGTGGATCAATATTCCGGATATGGTGAGATTCATGAATTAGAGACCAAGTTCGGGTGCACCATGATTAGAGAATCATTGAACAAGAGTTGTTCACTCATTGGCTAACCCATCACCAATAACTGTTAGGTGAGGTGATGAGTAAGTTGGTGAGACCGCACCACCCACTAGAAATCATTAATCATGAAGATTTTCGCATCTCTACAGAGGGAGTGTAGGGATCCGAGAAAATAGTGGGAGCTAATTTATTTAAAAATAAAATCCCTAAACAAATTGGTTAAGTCAAAATTATAGTATCTAACTAGAATCTTTGACTCTCTACAGAAAAATGTCTGCGTCCAACCCATTGGCACGTATCCTGGACATACATAGACTGACCGAACCCAATTATAAAGATTGGCTCAGAAACTATAAAATTATTTTGGGTTCTGAGAAGTTAACCCATGTTTTGGACCAGGACCCTCCCACATTACCAGCCCGTCCATCTGTTGAACAGAGAGCGTCTCTGGAAAAATGGATTGACGAAGATAATAAGGCCAGATATTACATGTTGGGCTCGATGTCTGATGAGCTCCAGCACCAACATGAGGATATCGGGACTGCTCGCCAAATGTTGGCTCACCTGCAGGAGATGTTTGGTGAACAGAGTCGCGTAGCCAAATATCAAGTCACAAAATGACTTTTTAAGGCTAAGATGCGTGATGGGCAGTCAGTCCAAGATCACTGTCTGACAATGATCAAGAACATGGAAGAGCTTGAGAAGCTCGGTGTGAAGTTGGACTTAGACCTGCAGAACGATATCATTCTGCAATCCTTGACTGATGCATATGGGCAATTCATCATGAATTACCATATGCATAAACTTCAGAATTCCTTGGTCGAGTTAATGAATATGCTGGTTACCACTGAGCTTTCTATGAAAGGTTCTAAAGGCTCGGTTTTTGCTATGGAACGGACTTCTTCCAAAAGAAAGTCTTCTGAAAAGAAAAAGAAGTCTGTGAAAAAGCAAAAGATGGAAGGATCAAAGAAGAAGAAGGCAAAGCCAAAGAAGAAGGCCGATGTCAAAGGAAAGTATTTCCATTGCAATAGCGACGGCCATTAAAAGCGGAACTGTCCTACTTACCTGGTCACCCTGAAGAATAAGAAGGAAGGTCCTTCTGGAGGTATGCTCATTATTCGAGCAAAACGTGAATGCCAAACGACCTAGGGATAGTCTAAATGATAGATATTTATGGCACTTGAGATTAGGTCATGTAGCAGAAGATAGGATCAACAAATTGGAGAAAAATGGGCTATTGAGTCCATTGACTTTCGAGTCATATCCAACTTGCGAATCCTATCTTCAAGGCAAAATGACTAAACTCCCTTTTGTTGGACATGAGGAGAGGGCCACAGATCTCCTTGCCCTAGTACATACAGATGTGTGCAGTCCATTTGATGTGCCGGCTAGAGGCAATTTTATCTACTTCATTACCTTTACCGATGATCTGTCTAGGTATGGGTATGTGTATCTTATGAGACACAAGTCTGAAGCCTTTGAAAAGTTCAAAGAATTCAGAGATGAAGTAGAAAAACAAACAGAAAAACCCATTAAGGTTCTTCGATCAGATCGAGGAGGTGAATACCTTAGTCGAAAATTCCTAGACTATCTCAAGGATAATGGCATAGTCTCTCAATGGACTCCACCAGGAACACCTCAACTCAACGGGGTTTCAGAATGGAGAAATCGGACCCTATTAGATATGGTTCAGTCCATGATGAGCTTCATAGACCTCCCTGATTTTCTTTGGGGATACTCATTGTTAACTTCAATCTATCTACTGAATAGGGTTCCCTCTAAAACCATTTCTACCACACCGTATGAGATATGGCATGGTAAGAAACCAAGTCTGAGTCATCTCAGAATCTGGGGTTGTCCGACTCATGTCAAAAGACAACAAGCGGATAAGTTAGAATTTAGGTCCTTCAGAGCTCGATTCATAGGATATCCTAAACAGTCATTAGGATACTATTTCTACATTCCAGAAGACCACAATGTGATTGTGAGTCGACATGCCATATTTCTTGAAAAATAATTTATTCAAGATAGCAGCATTGGAAAATAGATCAAGCTTGATAAGAAAGTCTCACAAGCAGAACGAGCTAAGGACCAAGTGGAACCAAATCAGGTTGAGCCAATAAGAACACTACCTCCTCCACCTCATAGATCGAAAAGAGTTTCCGTCCCCCTGAAAGATACTTAGGTATTGTTTCAGAGGATGTAGAGGAAATGTTCCTTGTAGGTAATAGTGCTCATGGTGATGATCCCAAAACCTACAATGAGGCGATATAAGATATCGACTCCAAGAAATGGCTAGAGACAATGCAGTCAGAAATTGACTCGATGCACTCAAACCAAGTCTGGACCGTGGTAGATCCACCAGAAGGTATAGTACCTATTGGATGTAAATGGATCTTCAAGAAAAAGATTGGTGCAGATGGGAATGTGGAGACATTCAAGGCTAGACAAAAGGTTATAGTCAATGCGAAGGCATAGACTATCAGGATACCTTTTCTCCAGTAGCTACGCTAAAATCCATCCGCACATTGCTTGCTATTGCTGCCTATTTCGATTATGAAATATGGCAAATGGACGTGAAAACGGCATTCCTAAATAGATATCTTGAGGAAGATATCTATATGAAACAGCCGCTACGTTTCACATCCAGTGATACTGATCACAAGGTTTGCAAGCTGCAAAGGTCCATATATGGACTTAAGCAAGCATCTCGGAGCTGGAACACTCGTTTCAATGATGTGATCAAAAAATTTGGTTTCATCAAAAATGAAGAGGAACCATGTATTTTCAAAAGGATCAGTGGAAGCACTGTTGTCTTCCTCGTATTGTACGTGGATGACATCCTCCTTATTGGGAATGATATTCCCATGCTGACATCAGTCAAGATGTGGTTGTCCAAGGAATTCTCCATGAAAGACCTAGGTGAAGCATCCTTTATTCTTGAAATTAAGGTCTATAGGGATAGACCGAATAGGATGCTAGGACTTTCACAGAAGATGTACATAGAGGAAGTACTAAAGAGGTTTAGTATGGAAAACTCTAAGAGGGGATTAATACCCTTCAGACATGGTATTCATCTTTCCAAGAAGATGTGCCCTAGCACACCTAAGGAAATAGAATGCATGAGCAAGATCCCTTATGCTTCTGCAATAGGGAGCCTCATGTATGCCATGCTATGTACACGACCTGATATAGCCCATGTTGTGAGTGTCACAAGCAGATATCAGTCAAATCCAGGTGAAGAACACTGGACTTCTATGAAATGTATCCTTAAGTACTTGAGAAGAACTAAGGATATAATGTTGGTCTTTGGTAACGGAGAACTCCAAGTCCAGGGATACACAGACTCGAATTTAGATGATCGAAAGTCGACATCTGGCAGACTGTTTGTGTGCAATGGTGGAGCTGTCAGCTGAAAGAGTTCCAAGCAAATGGTGATACCACCCCATCCACGATTACCTCAAAAAGGGTTACGTCGAGGTCAAGAGAGTCAACTCTACAGATAATGTGGCAGACCCACTTACAAAGCCGTTGGGCCAAGAAGAAGTTCGAAGCCCACCTTGAGAAGATGGGACTTAACTTGTAGCCAATTGGCTTTAGGACAAGTGGGATGATTGTGGATTGGAGCATCTAACCTCATTTTTAGATCAATGAGTTTAAAAGTCTAATTTGCAAGGGTAATAAAGATCTAATCTCTTACTTATATGTCTAGATTTGATCTAGAGTAGTTTACTATTGATATGATCAACATGTAGTTTTCTAATATTTTAATTTTTGATTTAATATCATGCTTTAATCATATAATAGGATCCTAGATCTAGAATTTTATGTTATTATATTCATGAATTCAATGAAATTAATTCATTCTCTTCACTGCAAATTTTGAAAAAGTTTCAAAAGCTAATCATAGAACTTTAGATCTATTTCTATCAAAACCCATCTCTGGCTGGCACATCAAATGGGTTGCAAACATCTCTATGTACCAGGACAAGTAGCTTTATGGTTCTTTCCCCATGTCCCATAAAGCATAGCTAAAAAAAAATATTATTTTCCAACCGCAGGATCATGCAGATCTGATCAGATCTGAGGAGAATTTTTCTAAAAACTTTTTAAATGATCTGATCAGATTTTAGAGTTCTTAGATCTAACCATGGTGATCTGATATTAAAAATTAAAAAATTAAAATTAAATTAGATTTAATTTAAAGTATCTGATTGGATAATCTAATTATCTTGTAATGATCCTATTGATTTCTGAGATTCTGAAAGAAGCCAGCACGTGCCTGGCCTCAACCAATATCCACTCATGTAGGATCTAATTATTTTCTCTCACGAACCTTTTCTCCAAAATTAGATCTAGTTCTGATCCGAAAAAACCTTCAAAACTATTTTTGAAGGCAGCCTGATATTTATGCCAAAACCTTGGACCTTCTTCTTAGATTTGTACCTAACTTTTTAGCTTGGTAGAATAGAAGAAGAGAGAGGACAGAGGGGGCATGAGATATCAAGGATGTAAACTTTGGTGTGAAAAATTATTTCTTGCATTGAATGCACTTTGACGTAAGAAAGGCTTTTATGTCCAATGCCTACTTAGTGTCCCTTTTGACTAAAATAACTTATCTATTTTATCATTAGGACCTCTAGGACTTATTCTCTACAAAAATTCACCAAATCTCATGTATTTCTTTTGCCAAAAATGATTCAAAAAGGTATCAGCATGAGTAGATAAGGAAGAATCACTGCGCTTAGGACTCTTCTCTTGAGAGTTTGATTTAGATCAAACTCTATCATAACTCAGTCCAAGATACCTCCAAAAATTACAAAATTTAGTACACCCAATGTATAACTCATGCTCTATCACATATCCAAAAATTAGATAAAATAATTTTTAAATAATTTTTAAAAGCATCTGATCAGGTGACCCTCAATTCTCTCAAATAGGTCAACTTTTGACCCTCATCCAATTTGACTATGAATGGATTTAATTTCTATAATTAATCTAACCTAAACTTATTTTAGTCAGATAAAAATAAATCCATTCAAATATAAGAATATGTTAAATCAAATTTGCTTAGTTGCGATGAATAGAAAGATTTTTAGAAGGAGAAAGTCAGGCTCAATCAGTGTTAGCATGATTATCTTGAATCTGATTGGATCTAATCCAAATCAATCAACTAAGCTTAGCTCAATTGATGACATCCAAATCCAAACTCTTATTTATATGACCCAGTTAGGTTCAATTCTATATGGTATGAGAATGTCGATTCATCATCATTGACATCATCGAAAACATCTTTTGATGGACTAGAATTTTTTTGATTCATACAATTAGAATGATTGATTATAAAAATCTATCTTAATTGCTCCCAAAATCCACCAGTGACACCTAGTGGTATATGGTGGCAATCCATCAGAATTGAAAGTGAACCTCTCGGGTACAGTTACTGTGATTGGGTTCTTTTATCTTGAGCTCGATGGGATTAGGGTTAAGGTCAACTCGTCAAACCCAATGTTCATCATAAGAATTAATCATTCAGTTTGAGTCCAATGTAAAACCTTAATAGAAACTCTTTCTAAAGA